>VDFB02336884.1:154730-221177 GCA_007258455.2 Sequoia sempervirens | reverse complement strand
AGCTATGTGCCACCAACATAGTCCCATGGCTGCAAGCTATGTCTCCATGTTTATTCATTTCTCTAATCGGCATGACTTCCTCACAGGATGCCTCAAGCTCTTCCTCCCTTTGAATTCCTTATGCAATCTCTCATCATCCTTTTGCTCCTCGATCCATTCGGCATTTTAGAGAGATTAATAATAGTTCATAGAATCAAACTACCCCGAAGAGAAATATACAGACCAATGCTAGAAGCATACATGATTCACTATTCCCAATGTTATTGCATGAATTATTATTAACTGCATGATTATTTAAATCCAAGATCATTATTCAAAGGTACAAACATAAAATACTTATCTTTTATTGTTGGTACACCATTGAGCTAGACCTATAGTAGTGTTTCATCTTCACCACCTTCACTCAATGTTGCCATCAATTTACCCTCATCCTGTTTTCATACCAACTGTTGTCACCAACATCTTGCCAGAACCATCTCGGACCTTCGTTCCTTTAATTTCCTGTATATACATTCCAGCTGATAATTAAGACTCAGCCCCAAGATTTTATTCAATCTCCAAAATGTCCACTGAGCTCTAGTAACTTGGATAACATCTTGATAACTAGAAAGTGAAGTCAACTCCTGCTGAGATAAACGTCCTTTCTGCAATACCCAAGGCTAGCAATGGTGAAACGCCTCAATCATTAATTGGTCATGCTCTTCCAACTATGGCACCTAGGTTCCAGTAATTGCCTAGGTCATGGTGAGTCCCAGAAATTCATGCCAAGCTTGTATGGTAACCCACAACTATGCTCAGAGTTCATTTGTCCATTTTGATAAAGTTCACGCTTAGATTGGTAGGCATTCGAAACTCCTTGACGATGCAAGTTTTTCTTAGCAATCTTCACAATAATTCATAACTCCGACTCAACAAGTATTATCCAATCAAATGAGAGCATACACTCCCACGTAGCCACCCAATGAAGTATCACATCTGAAAAACTTGAAGTTTCGAGGCTATAAGCTCATGTCCACACTTCTTATGTCCATACGCCCTCTATAAACAACATATGGCATTCACAATTTCAAAATACAGGGTTCCCAGGTCTAATTATGCTAAGACTGATGGCACCCAGGTATATGCAACACAAACGCCAAATATTGATCAACTCTGTAATTTCTCAATCTCAGCATCCTCATACCCTACAATTTGCTTAGTCAAATCTGATCGGATTTCGAACCCGCTCTGATACCATGTTAATTTTTAGATCAGAAATGTACGCAAGTAGAAAATGCAACACATAGACAATGAACACAATATTTTACCCTGGGAAAACCCTCCTACTCAAGGGAGAAAAACCCAACAAAATATTCTCTTATAAATTAGAATAATAACAAGCCCTAGAAAGGCCAAATACAATACAATGGATCTGCATTTATATATGGTGCAATTTCATGAATACACAAAGTGTTTAACTCTTCTGCTGAAGTTGAATTTGCTGCTCTTGAAGGGCGAACCTGCTGCTGAATATATTTGAATTGGAATGGATTGAATGATGATCAAATGAGGAGACACCTTCTCCTTTATATATCAAACCAAGTGCTCTCCTTTCTAAGGCCAATCTTCCAAGAATACAAATTTTATTTATAAAGCCAAGGCCGACCTGCCTTGAGTTGAATGTATTTAAGGGAAAATATCTCCCGAAGCTACACAACACTAACATCACGAACATACGATTTATGTGGAAACCCTTGCGGGAGAAAACCACGCCAAAAATATTGCTTATATAAAAAATTTGTTACAATCTTCATAGGCACCAACCCATTGGAGACACCAATCCCCACCACTGAGCACCAACCCAGCCAAAGACACCAATCTCTTCTAATGAGAGGCACCAACCTCCAAATGAATATTATCCTTCTTGAGTATCGCTGCTTCAATATGCTTCACAAATCTGCCTTAATACCTTCACAAAAATATGCTATAAAATCTGCCTTAAGGTCTGCTCTAATTTCACTTGCAAATCTGATCACAACTTCTTCACATATATTTCTGCCTTAATGTATGCTGTAGTGAACTCAGATCTGCTCATAAAACTTAATACATATGATCAAAAACCCTTCATAAATCTGATCATAAACTCTTCATTAAATCTGCTCATGTTCTTCAAATAAACTTGCACACATATCTCATATAGATCTGCATATGTTCTTCAATAAGAACCAGAAATGTTCTTCATACTTTCTGCCCTTTGGTCTACTTTAAATCTGCTCAATATTCAAACAATATTCAATGCTTACATATATCTCACACCTCTACTTTGTCTTGTTTTATACCTTATCAAACATGCCCCTTCGTCTGAAGGAGGTGACTCTCCCAAGAGGGGTCAGCCCTTACAAAAATGTTTTTTATTATTTTTATTTTTCAAATTTAAATCTCCAACATGGGGCGCTCCAATAAGGGGGTCAACCTCTTCATAAAAACAATTTAATTTAATTTTTAAGTCACCACATGAGGGCGCTAGGAATCTAAGGGTCAGCCCTTAGAAATAGATAAAATCAAATTTTTATTTCCCTTTGTGAGGGTGGCAACTTCATAGAGGGCTGCTCATAAACACATTCAAATGATCTTGATTTTGATATGACGATTCACTTTCTTCCTCAACGATCTCTCTTGGCCTTCACGTTCCTTTGACATCAATGACAACATGCAACAATCTCTTCATTCTTCCTTTTACATCAATGACAACAATCTTGCTACCATACACCTTTGAGATCAATGACAATAATTCCAACACTCTGATCATTCCAACTTTATCTCTCGTGTCCCTAATCTTAATTTCTTTATTTTGTTATATTTCCTTAGGAATGAGGGCTAGCTTTAACATGACTTGTTTTGCTAGCATATCCACCAACTAGAGATTGTTCCTTGAATGAATTATTGTGGCCATGGATGCATTGGAAGGATATGGATTAACAAAGAAGCTTGTTATGTTGACGTTTATAAATTTTGGATGGTATAACTTAAACTTGCATTGGCCTCGTCAAGGTTATAACCGACATAAGGTTTCATGATTGTGCATGGGATTGGTATTGATCTAGGCACTCATAGTGACCTACCTAGTTCTATTTCCCGAGGTTGTTCTATAAGTGTTTGATTTGACATAGTGAACATGTTAATTATAGAAACTCTCATCCTTTGCAGACATGGTTAACTAGAAAGAAGAGGGTTGTATGGAATATGTAGCTCTCGGAATTGAGAACCTTCTTGATTTATCAGTTGTTAATGTTTGGGAAACCAATTTGGAAACCAGTGTGATCTATACAGTGCCCATAATTAAACAGATTTGAAGAACCTTTAGGGTATAACATTCCTGTCAGGAAATTAGATTAAGAATAGCATATAACAACCTATAGATACATCTGCCACCTACTGCATAATATACTAATCCAAGAACTAAATCTACACCTTTAATATGTAATAACAAATAAAATGTGGAGTAGATGTGTTCATCATCCAATGATAGTGTGAAATTACACTGAACTATGCATTTGCTTTCTGTTGCTAGGATTCCTTTGTAATGAGAACTAATAGCTTGTTCACAAATTCTACATCTTTTGTCTATCAATATTGCAAAATACTCAGCAAAAATATTAGAATTGAACTAAGGATGAACAATCAGATGTACATGGGAAAAATGGACATGAAAGAAGGCCTAAGATTTCCATAATCGAACATCTTCTAGAACAGTAAAAGGGAGTTAAAATAGGTGAATTCTACACCTTTGACCATTAAATTGACTTCAAACTGTTTCATACTTTTTAACATTTTTTCCTTAATTCCTTTCTCAGGATATACATCACTAATAGATATATCAGGAAACTTAAAATACCACTTGCATTAATAGTAACATCCTCATCTTCACAAAACTTACATAGGGATATGATATTTGATGAAGTAGGCAAGTGAAGATTTTCTATACATGATAGCTGGGCTAGGTAAACTAACTTGAGAATCTATGAAGAAATTGAGTGAATTTTTGACCACCTACTGGTATACTTTTGTCAATTTACTGCTGCCCTAAACACAATTCTTCTGGCCTTCAAAACAAGACTTACTTTTGCAGTATTCCCTGTTTTCTAGGGGTACTTTGTTCACTACAACTTTCAATCCAAACTCTAAAGTGTGTGTATCCTTGAAACATATTCTAGATTTATTGATGCTTTAACAATCTTATTACCAAATTGGTATTTATGATTTAATTCATCAAGTTGCAACAAGTACATCAAGGTCATTAGTAGTTAGCCCATGAATATACAAACACCAATTGTTTAACTCCTAAAATAAGGATCCAAGACACTAAGAAGAATCAAAATTTAAAGTATGGGGTAAGTTTTTGGTATAATCAAAATTTCTTCCTACTTTTAGGAAATGAGGACGTGTGTGTGTATGTGATTTAATTCATCAAGTTACAACATCTCCATCAAGGTCATCATGAATTTGCCCATGAATATACAAACACCAATTTTTAACTACCAAATAACAATTCCTGAGTCAATTGTTCTACAGTTGGCATCTCCTGCTAGATGTTCCTATGTTAGTGTTACACCCATGAATGGGCCCTCTAAGGGGGCATCCCCCCTTCTTCTCCTAGGTCTAAGGATTTAAATAATCAAATCTTGAAAAATAGATCAGGCTTGAGATCCTATAATCCTACTCAAATTGTATTCCTTTATATTTCTTCAAGGAGATAACTATAGGTATGGATAACAAATTGAAGCAAAACTCAAAACTAGTCAAAGAATCATGGCTCTAGATCTCTTCAAAGGGCTACAAACAAGTCCAACAACAAGAATCTTAAGTCTAAACCATAATGAAATCTAAAGCATTGAGGACAACCAAATTAATACCAAAAGAAGACTATTAACATTTGAAGAGCAAAAGAATCTATTTGACTGTCAAGTGGCACACATGGTTCCAACAGCCATTTTGGTGAATAAAGTTGTGCTTGGAAATCCTTGCTTGGTCCAGTACAAGCATCAAATTCTAATATGCTTGACCTGGATTGAGGCAAGAAGACAATGGAATTTGAGCTCGATGATATGTTATAACAACCATTCAAGTGGCATCATCTTCCAGCTTTGAATCAGAAATAGAAAGATTGTTTCAATCACAAATCTAGATGAAAAGAAATACTGTTCATTTCATTGTTGATAATAGAAGTAGAACCCAATTTCGTTAGAAGTGGTTCATAGGTGATCCTACCATCAATGCTGCAGCCATCAGGCTTACAATCTCTAAAGGCGAAGTGTGGGTTTAAGAAATACTCTACTATTAAATGCCATTCGGTAAACAAAATCAAGCCATGTTTCCTTTGCAATCTTGCATAATTGGAGATATGTGATGTCCCACTTAGACAAACTGATTTTCAACAGTCCCTAATGCCTACTAATTGTGGGGTAATCCTGATCTATGTCTGGCTCCCTGTTTACCTCTGTCTTATCTATATCTTCAAAATTCTCCAGTATCTGGAAGGGGTTGGAAAGCCAGATATGTTGTTTGGGTTACTGATTTTCCCTTCCTTTACATGAGTAGGTTCTGTGGTGTACCATTCCTGGACTTGCCTCGATTCGGTAAATGGCAATTGCTGATGTCACACTTACTCAACACAGACATTAAGAGAAGAATCATAGCTAAAATTATCATACAAACTTAAGAGTCTTCCCATTATGTCATGGTCATTGGTTCAAGTTAAAATCTTTAGAGAAGCAAACTACCTTGCTGCTTTTAGTCTGGATACACTCTTTCAGATCCTCTCAAGTTGACTTCCTGGTTAGCCATTTAGAAGCAACGATAAAATAAAGGGACATATGAATTGTTAAGGATTTTGTTTCAACATTTATATCTATTTATTTATGACAGACATTCTTGATAGTTACCAATATGGTAATGCATACATGTACTATACTAGTCTTCATGAAAATCACATAGTTTAAAATATATTTTAGGAAAATATTCTCAACTTTATCATGTAACATGCAATTCATTTGAAATCATTAAGATATTCAAGGGACACATGAACAAGAAGAAGGATAACCATTTTCTTTTGTATTATCCCCATCTCTGTACAATTGAGGAGGCACGATTACTCTGCCCCTGTAAAATCTATTTAACAGTGCCATTATGATTAGAGTGGACTTCTATTTTCTCAAAAGATTTACAAGTTAGCTGATCACGCATGACTTCTTTACCCCTGTAAAATCTATTAAACAGTGCCATCAGAGTGAACTTCTATTTCTTTATGTTTTACAACTTGGTTGACCGCAGGGCAAGACATTACAACAAATGATATTATTGTATCTTGCCCATTCACTGTAGACAACTTTGCACAGTTTGGTTAAAACTTTCATATTTCAATATACCGTTATAAAGCCGAAGTACTTGAATGAACAACAAATGATTGCTGCTCCAAATTTTTATTCTGAAGTCCCCGCCATTCCTTTCTCTTGCTTCTACCAGATGAATCAAATGAAAAGTTTCTGATGCCCTTAATATCTACAAGTACATCTGGCATATGTTCCATAATGTCCTTCTCATGTACTTTGCTCCTGGAAGAAAAATTCTCGTTTTCATTCTTGTAGTATCTCTCTCCATTTGAACCTTTTGGCCCAGCATGATATTGAGAGCTCTGTGAAGAGGACTGCAAACTTTCCAATGATGTAGAATCAGGTACCAAAGAGAATGAGTGACTTCGAAGTAAGGGGGAACTTATGCTTCTAGAAATATTGATATTGGATTTGGAAGTATTTAATACACAACCCACTGCTTCTTCAGAACAAGGCACATCTTTAAAAGATTCATCCCTTGACGCACTTGGATGCTGAACTACCACCAACATTGGCCAGTGAACATCTCCATCCGTGGACTTTGACGTAGGCTGAAAAAATTAAAATTCCGACATCAGCCATGGAATGAAATATAACCCATATCCTGTATCATGTCCGTGTCCATATAGCAAACAAAAGAATACCTTAAAATACGTGACTGTTGGGTACATGGGAGATGGTAAAATATAACGTTCCACTCAAAATGTTACAAAATATTTCTAGTGCTCAAATCAAACAGGAAACCTATGCAACTCTCTTTGGTGTGATAAGATTCTAGAGACGCAAAATTCTATAAGAGAAAGTCAACTGACTAATCCAGTGTTCTATCCAGAATGTAACCATTACCAATGTGTGTATACTTAACTAAACCAAACTGCAACACTATTCCTGCTGATAAGTTAAATACAAATGCAATTACTTTGAAGCTTATCTCAGAAGCAAATAAACAGAAAGGCTTGTTACTATACTAAAGAGTTAACCCTTAATTTAAACTAAGCATAGATGTACATTACTAATACGCGATTTTACAATTGAGTCAGTTAACATTTGCAACTGATTGAAATGAACATCATCATTCACTTTTGATATTTGCGAAAGCAGATGACAAATGATATTTTAAAAGCTGAGAAAATAACAATCTCAAGTTTTCCCAACACCCACACAGGAAAGATTTGGACTTGGAGTGTTACTTCCGATTACTCAGATGATAAATGGTTTACTTTGTTAAATATATGAGAATGGCAACATATATCACAATAGGTGAATTCCAAAATATAGATTTTTTTAAATAAGAGTCTGGCAGTTCATATACAGGATTTTTATGGTTTTGAGCTTCTCTAGGTTTGGCCAGTTTTCCATATTTAGATTCTCAATGCAGGTATTTATTTTTAATAAGATTCTGGCAGTTGGATTTTTGCTTTCTTGAGCTCTTCCAGGTATGACCAGTTTTCCTTATAGATTCTCAATGCAGGTATTTTTTTAACACGAAGAAGACCTGAACATATTGTTACCAGGACACAGGTGCAGGTGAAGCAAGTTTTTCAAAAAGCTTTGGACTCAAGGAATAGGCTATCTATTATTGGAAAGAAGCCCCTAACTCTATATCATTGTTAAAACGGTCTCCTAGCCAAATTCCAGGTTGAATTTCAGTCTGTGCACCCAAGAAGAATGAAGTGCAAGTGTGTGTGAAACCAGGAGATGGAGACATAAAATGATCAATTCAAAGTTAAGTCAAATTTCAACATAATCACATATACACGCTTCACATACCAGGAGTGACTTCGTAATGAGGCAATAACTTTTCCTGCTTTCAAGGTCACTTTATTAAATGTCACTGGAGGTGGGGACATAAAACATGAGGAGTTTTGTTTTAAGTGTAGATGTATGAGAAAGCATCTGCAAGGGGAGCTCTAAACCTCAAAGGAGGAAAAAAAGCATAGTTACACTAAAACTTGTAACCTGTCTTCCGGTACACATCTTCCCATCTTAGAGGTGTATGGAGACAACTCTAGACATTTGGAGACTTAATTTGACATCTTCCAAAACTGTTTCTCGATATTAAAGAATAGGAAATCCATAAATATCACATACTATTTTCTTTTAGTTTGTTTTTATAATACATTGAATAGTATCCATTTATTTAAGGGTCAACTGTAAACAAAGCAAATCAAGATGTAGTGGACTCCACTAGAAAGAGGATATTTTAAATTTATTTTTGATGAACCCTCGAGAGGCAGTCCAAGAAAAAGGAGGGTAATATGTACCTAGAGATATGATATTATAATGTATTTAAGAGGGATGGAGCTTCTGACATGTGGCACACATCCTTAAGTTAGTTATATTAGATCATTTAGATAATTTCTGTAATTAATTATATTTGGTGATGAGTAGATTACCTCTCCATTATGTTATTAGGCAGAGGTCTATGTAAAGGAGATTATTATCCTTGTAAGGATGTGTGTTGAGTATGATATTGTATTTGGGATCTCTTGGAGATATAGCATGTAGTAGCTTCTTCCATGAGTATTGTACAATGTTACCTTACCTCAAGGATTTATTCTATTTCTACATATATTGGATATTAAGGCATCTTGGTCCAGGTACATCTCTTTTCTGGTGTGTGATCTATCTTCTACATTGTCTTCTTGCCATTATTATATGTATGGATCCCATCAAAAGGGCTAGATGCATCTTGGGAAATGAAGTTAAAGTTTATGTGAATTCTTCCTCAATTTCTATCACTCAAGATACTACTAAAGGAGAGGGAGCAATAATGGTAAAAAAATAATGAATGACAACAAAATTGAAGATATTGTATCTGGAGGTGGAAGGAGACTCACAGGCTATTATTGGAGAGCAGCTTCCAGCTGGAAACTAGAGTGTATCCTTAGAAAGTCCAAAATCTCCTACCAAGCTCCTGATTGATCAGCTTTGCTCACTGCTAGAGGGAGCCAAAGAAGCTAGCAATGTTCTAGCTAATGCCACGATTGATTAAGATCCTTTATCACATACCTTCAACACTAGGGTGGAGGAGGGGGATTGGTTGCAAATTTTAAATGCCCAAGATAGCCCCTTGCTTTCAAGGGCCTGAAGGACATAGCATATCTCTTACTTGATATGACCTAAAAGCAATACGATTGAGGAGGGCCAAATCTAGATGGCAACTCTTGGGGCAAAATGAAAGAAAACCATGCCAGTTCCAACATTGCCTTATATAATAGCTCCATCCCCTCTCCCCTCAGCTATTTCGCAAGCTTTCCTTATCTGTTCTCCAAATTTTGTTTCTCTCTCTTCTCTCAATGGCCATGATGAAGAAAAGGGTATTTTTTTCCGGATAGATCACATATCTAAGCTAGGAAAGGGAAAATCTAAGGATTGCACTCTTCTAAACTAATAAAACAGAAATTGCATACTGCTGCAGAAATTGTAGAACCCTAAAAAACCCCAAGGATCACATAGCTGAGAAAGCGATTGAGGCAACGATCTACATGGATAGAAATAAGATGATAGCCTTAGTTACCAGCTTCCAAAAGTTCAATTCATTCATTTGGGAGGGGGGAAAGTATAGAATTCCAAGATTCAAGTTTATTTTAGTTCTTTTTAAGAAAAAATTAAAAAAAGAATTTATATTTAAAAAAATTAAAATAACACATATTTCTTGAACAAACAAATAAGCTGGTTTTTAATTTTGTGTTTTACATGTTGTTTACTTTCATTTTTGTATTTTTATTTCATAACGATGTTTTTGTTTTAAAAAATATACAATATCGGAAAAATTGTCAGAATCAAACTGGTGGGATTTTTCCAGCCAAAAAGTCTAGTTCAGATAAACCTCCTCTGGATTTAACCGGGATCTGATAACTCAAACACAACCAAAGAAAATTTCAATTTTAGTTGCTCAACCATGCTAATCAAGGCCTAGACATGGACAACTCTAGAAGAGAGAAATGCAAAGTTTTGGAAGCTCGCCTAAGGATTATGGTAGTATTATAAAATCCTCATACTTATTGTACAAACTTCGGACTGACTCAGCCTTAATTTAAGTAGGCTATGTTTGACTAAGAAAACATTAGCACAAAAAATCAAATCAAGGGTAAATTCCAGTTGAATTTCCAAAAGCAATTTAAAAAATAATACATTTTTGAAAGAAAATAGATACAAATTCAATCATATTTGAACATACAATCCTCCTCATATTCCATCTATTTCCATTTTATTATATTCTATCCATATCCATATCCACATACATGATTATTTTGGACAACGTTTGACTGCAGCCCATCATCAGTGAAGGAAAAGCATTTATTCAATTAGGCAAAAGACAAGAAATTAAAAGGTATCTTTTTAAATCCCCATCTTTTTCCCCAGTTGCTTCTTACTAAATTAATTAGATGTACATAGAGTGAATGATGAAAATGAAATATTGCATGATTAAAATCTTGTCATTAATTACAGAGCAAGAAATAAGCCCCCTTGTTAAGTATAAGAAATTTCAAAAAATTCGTAGATTGAAGAAAGCTGAATAACGGTATTCCTAGATTAGTCATCGTGCTCAACAGGAAACTAATTTCAATGTTTAATTGAACTTACCACTCCAATATGCCACTCTTTGAAATTCAAGTTATTGAAATCCTTCTCGTTCATTTCCTGTAACAAACCCCAGACTACAATTGAGCTCTTGTTGCAAAAAAAATAATGATTTCTTATAGTTAATAAATCCATCTTCCCTGAAAATGAGGCAAATGAAATACAACAGGCAGAGACAAGCATTGTGTTAAGATACTCGTGCATCAAAATGTCTCCGCAATCCACATCCCTCCAACAGATTAGAAAAAATACATCATGTTACACAGATCGAGTAGCCTGTATTTTAAAGAGAACAGGCCTAATCAAAGTAGCAAATTCTGGTGTAAACATCCTGATACAGTATATTTGTAGCTTAGTAGAATTAACCAAAAATTGAAGCAGTTTTATTGTGGTGTCTTTTTCAGCTCAGAATTATGTATTCATAGAAGAGATAAATAGATATTTTCAAGAACTTCACAGCGATAGAAAATACATCACAAAGTAATCTATGGATAAGTAGTTATACTCAAAATATGGACAGTTAATTTCAGGCATCTCAAATTGGACAGGAACATGCTTTTATTCATTTGTTTAAAAGATGGATTTTAAAACTATGCTATGTTACATTTAGTGATAGGAACCCGTGTATGTACATTTGTTTAAGACTAAATGATTCTTAAAATAGAAGCTTTTTCTTTTATTATTTTTAATATTTATCAAGGCAGTAAATATGATATTAAAATTTGCATTGCCAATGTAGAGATCAAACTTACAGGGAAGATAATTTTCTTTAAGGAAGGCAGGCTCTTGAGATTGAAAACATCCAAACAACGTAAAGAGAGATGAAGTGCTGACCTTAAGTCACTCTTGGACGCCTTGCATACTCAAACTTTAAGGAGGCTCCTCAACCCAGAAAATTAGTTTATTAATTAAATATTATGCCCACGAACTAAGGGGAACAGTTAATTAATTATGTGACTGAAATTAAATGGTTAACCACTAGTCTTCAACAATTGGTTTAAACCACCGAAATTAATTAGACAAATGTACTTACATAATTAATCAATCCTATCCTTATTTTGACCCACTTACTCCATGTTCCCATGTTAGTGCTTAAATGTGTTTTCTGCTTAAATTAAGCAGTTGAAGTGTTGCCATGCATAAATTTTATTATGGGAAAAAGGATAATTTAGAATCTTTCTCTATTTTCGTGGAGCAGCTACTAGGAATTGATAATAAGCTTTGAAAAAAAAGGGGGGGCTGGAAATAAGCACTGCATGCCAAAAATCCACATGGCTCCACAAATTTCTTTCCCTCTTTTTTAATATTTGTTTACAATTTTTGGTTTCCAATTTTTTATTTAACAAATAATTATTCATTATTAATACTATAAATATAAGTTTAAGATGGCTGCTTAAAAATAAGCAGGACAATTAAATATTCATGGCGCCACCAGCTCCACAAAAAGTTCCTAAAAATGTTAAGCAGGCTAGCCAAAATAAGCTAAGTAGCCGCATGGGGACCTGCCCTTAAAGAGTTATCTATTTAAGGAGCTCTAATTTGTAATATTTTTGGTATCTCCAACCTGATGATAGATCGAGTCTACATGATGTAAAGGACTAAAACATTAGGCTTCTAATAAAAATATCACATCAGGATTTTTACAAAAATATCATAGACCTTTTTAGGTGTATAATATTTATACACTTTATTATGCTAAGTTTACCTTGATTTAGTTTAGGTAGCTTAGGGTACAGTTATTTATTTTATGCAAAATAACATCCACGGTTCCACCTCGTTGTTGAATTAGAAATCAGTCCTACTTAGCACCCTAGTTCACTTCCTGATTAACCTGACGATGGATAAAATTTACATGATCTAAAAGACTAAAACATTAGGCTTCTAATAAAAATATCACAGGCCTTTATAGGTGTATAATATTTAGACACTTTATCATGCTATGTTTAGCTTACTTTAATTTAGGTAGCTTAAGTTATCATTAGATTATTTATTTTATGCAAAATAATCATTTCTGATAAATCATAACATCCACCTCGCGTTGTTCATTTAGAAGTCAACCCTACTTATTACCTTGGTTCACTTCCTAATTAAATCAATGTTAAATTAGATGACTGAGTTCACACTCAGAAATCAATATTTTAGCCTATGGAAAGCACCCATCAAGTCAAATCATTTTAACATAGAAGTATTTGTTATTCTTGCAAATGTTTTTCTGTGTTGCTTCTTTGGTTAAGTTTAATATTTCATTTGGTAGGTCATGGCTTGAACAATGTGAAAGTATGTGAAAGTCGTGTTTTCTGTTATACGTCAATGGCTTAAATATGTGCATGAAGGAAGAGTCATCACAGTCCTCCATGATTCATTTTTAGATTTGAGTCAATTTACTATGGGTAATTATATCCATACTCCCAAGTAATCTATGGGTGAAAATGAAGAGGTTTTCCATAAGAAAGCAAAAGAACAAGCACAATAGCGCACTAAGTCCTCTTCATTGCCTCCCAAGGATCCTAAGAAATTAAAGAAAACTATAATTCTTGCCCTACACCACAAGAAAAGAAAAAACAAATCATTTCTCATCATCCATATGTTTCAAAGAAAGGAAGTTTCCATCCCTATCAACAGACAAAGAAAGTTAGATTTGGCAATCCAATTGCTACTTAGGTACCAATGAACAATGTTAAGCATGATCCATCTCCTAAGTTATGAAAGCATATTCCAAGTAAATTTACTAAAAGTGATGCCTCTTTATCACGAGGAAGGCCACTTCCTCAAGGGTAGTTGCCAAGTACACAATTGGGAGAAAACAATCCTTACAATATTATTGGTTGAGTTTTGGAGCTCCCATGCTCTACATACGTGAGTATGTGGGTAAGCGGGTTGGTTCGGAGAGACGGGGGAGGGGCAGGGTATGTGTGTGTTGAGGGCAGGGCGTTGCAAGGGGTCAAGGTGTGCGAGTGTGTACGCCCGCGTGTGGGGTCTCCCACGTGGGGCCATATCTTCATGACGTTTGCTACATTTCTAGTATGAGGATCATATACTTACATGATTATCTATATGATTCTAATGATTATGATTTTTATTACATATTTTACTAATATAATATCTTCTTAGTTCTTATGATGACTACAGGGCTTCCATGATTACCATGCTTATATCTTGTGTTTTTGTGCTAACCCTTCTTGCCCATATTAATGTTAAAAAAAATTACATTTTATGCCAGCATATTTTACGGTGATTATATTTTTACTAATGCTTCTCATCTATGTCACAAGGTTCGCCCAATTTAATCCATGAATGTTGAAATTCAGTGTACATAATGGAAATCTTTAAAAATCATTTCGATTCGCCATAAAATTAATAGGGAAAAGGGCTTTGGTTTTCTTTGAAACGGTTTAGGTTTAGATACCGAGTTGGGACTGCTCTAGGTTTGTCCAAAGTCCAGCTCAAACTTCCCTAATTGTATTCCGCATTTGAACAACCCTAATCAATTAGCATGTGTGTGTTATTGTCATCCGCGGTGCAAGCAAGGGTAACACCAATAAAACCCAATTGAATCCGCAGCTGGCAGCCAAAGCAAGTCGAGATCCATGTTCTGACTACAGATTTGTGCAAATCTATTTTTCCATAGTAGAGGGAAGGGATATTGTCATGCGCTTTACTATCTCGTATATACTGCTCGAGGCACGCATGAGTATTTTAAGTGAATTCTTAGTTTCGTTTCCGTGCCCTCCTTAATTTCGTTGCCATTCCCTTTTTAGTACATAGGTGTGCATGATAAAAGTTTCTCGATCATATTTATACATGCATTATTTCCTTTTTGGTCATTCTATTTGGCCCCTAAATTAACAATAGTTTTTAATTCATACTCATATTTATGTATTGATCTATATTTATTTTTAATATATTTATGTAGGTGTAATTGTATTTTTATATTTTTATTATGTAGTATATCTTTTATATATATTTTTAATAGTTTTAATTTAATATATTTAAAATAGATTTATATTAGTTGAATTTAATTAAATTTTTTTCATAATTTTTTTTTTCTGAATTTGTTTGAGTTCTTTTTTGTCAAACATGAACCTTGTGGTGCAGCTCCTATGATAACTCAAATTTGTTGCTGCTTAGAGGATCCTTATCTAACATTCATGACTACTTTCACTTGATTTATTGCCCTACATTGGAGCCAACATTACGAGGCACATTGCTTCCTATCCATTCTATGTGCTTTTGTGAACATATGTTAATTAATATATTCTTATGTTGTCAAATGATGATATCAAATGATTATTGATCACTCCAATGTTTACATCATTCTTACATATCTTTTCTACTCTCCAATTTTATTTGAGTATTGTTGCAATGACTACCTCATGATCCTATGCCATTTATAGATTATAACACATTACTTTTGCTGCTCCAAAGTAGTGCCTATTGATGTTGCTTTCCCCAAGAAGTATCCTTGTTCCACCCACAGTGGAATTTCTCTCCCCTTTTTACTTTTTTTATTTTGGTCATAAACAACACATGCTTATTGTAAATGCCTATAAGATGCTACTCATTGATTTTTGTGTATTCTTCTCATCTTTTCATGACGTAGCACTCATGACAAGGGAGCATATACCAAAAAGTGGCATCCATATCCTTATTAATATCTTTTCTATGAGTGTTTAGCTAATTTTCACTTTCATAGTGGCTGCTTGATTCTACTGTGACAAACATCCTCAAAATAATTTGCATAAAGTCAGAGTGGGGACAAAATGTAATGGTGAAAATTCCATACATTGTGCTTTTCTCTTTTGCTTTGAGCTCACTTTGACCCAGTTGTTATTTATGCAATGACAAAGTGTACAAGTGGCATGATTTCTACTAAGAATTGGCACATAACCAGAGCCTTACCTAATTCCATACACACTCATTCATCTTGATCCTCACTTTATCTATTTCCCACCCAAGTTCAAATCCACAATTTGCAGTATTGACCAAGGTCATTCTGTGATTTGCAAAAGTGTCCCCAAAAATTTTAAAATTCAAATTCAAATTTGGAGTTGACTTAACACTTCTTCCTATCTGTTATGTGCCAACTTGAAGCACAAAATGTTTCACTTGTCACCTTTGGAGTTGTATTTAAGGACCAGCCCTAATTCATTTTTACATCATCTAGGTATCTATGACCTAGCAAGTAGAGATCATTTAAAGAGCATCTAGCATCAAAATCAAAGCATCATCACTGCAATGCCTGCTTGCATCAGCCCCTAGAGCATTCTCTACATGACTTCCTGTTGTCTTTGATCTTTTCCAAATGTTGTTAAATTGACATTCTAAGGGTTTGGCTGAAGGAGAATCAATCCTTGCCTAGCAAACTCCCCAAGGTGTTCCTAAACCCCACCAATTAGCTAAAACAGATCAGAAACATCAAGGCAAACTTAAATGCAGGTATTAGAGTTTAACAGAGATCAGATGTGTGCACAAAAGTTCAGATCCATATTTGCACAAATCGTTTCCACAATCTCAGAAGTATCCCAGAATGACAAGTAATCCATAGTCAGATTTTGAATCATTTGTCTGACTGCTTCTCATTTTCCTGCACACTAATGAATCAAGTACATCTTGCATTGCATTTTCAATTGATTGGAATTCAGCAAAGTACCAATGACAATTTATTAGGGGAAATGTGGTTGGCCAGGGCATATGGTTAGTCTTATACCAGTCCCAATGTTTTATTGAGAGAAACTTTTGAAGATATGAAAGCAAGCACTGAAAAACACAATGAAGTTCATCTTTGGAATTTAAGACATCTATGCACTTTATTTTAGCAGCAAAACTTGAAGAATTTATTTTAGAAGAAAATTTTGAAGAATTAAGTATGCGAAAGTACAGGAACGAAATTCTTCTCTTTTAGGAAACAAGCCCTTATTTGATATTTTCCTTTGTGTTGTACATGGCCAAGCCTTTCTTTGATAATTTTCTGTCTTGTGTAAGGCCAGCTGCAAGAGCACTTGTTCCAAATACAAATGGTTCTAGTGAAAATGCTATTACTAAGAACCCTACTAACCTTTTCTTACCAGGAATATTCTATTACTTTCTGGCATATTATTGATCATTTGAGTTGTTATTAGTTTGACTTGGGTTCGTATAGCTTCTATATGCGTTTCCTTCACCGCACCTGAAATCGAGCTCCTACAATCAAATTACAAGCTCGATTCATGTTTCTGCTTGCCTCTCATTTTGTCTGCTAATTCCAGTGCCATCTGGTTTTCTAAGAATGCAGGTCTCAAGTTCTACAACCACTCAGTTGAATTTAATTTTTGATTCATCAAAATTCTTAGCGGAGTGGGAGTTCTAAAAAGGTGTGATATACTGCTTAAAAGTACTGCATCTTATATTACATCAAGAACTAGAAGTATGATGAAGATTCCAACCCTAGAAAAGCTAGAAAGATATTTGAGGAAAGATATTTTGCAATTTCCTTCAAATTATCACCAACAGATTTAACAATGTCTTTAAAATCTTCCTCATTAACAGGTACTTGTCTGCTAGAGCGCCTAGTAGTCTTACATCGGTACATTTGTATCTCATATCCACATACATGGATACATAAGTTATTGCTTCCATTAAACTATAAATAATTATCAGGATCATTCAAATCAATAATTTTTTGCCACAGGTTATAATCTATGCCATCTTGTGTTAAATCTAGATATAGATGATCAAGGGCCAAGCATGTATGTTTACGCAGATGGGCATATTCATTAATTTACATAGCTCTGTCTTGGGATTTCTTCACAAGACTGTTCATTCCATCCAACATGGGGATAAGACTAGCTAAAGTCAAGAGTGTTTCTATATCACTTAACCTATGTAAGAGGCCAGGAGCTTTGTCTACTATGTTGCGGTTTTCGTACACCACTCCAATTAAGGATTGATATTCTAAAAGAACTCGTTGCACTGGTCCATGTAGGGAGATCCATCTAGTATCGACATCCTTGAGAAGCTTGTTTCTTGGTGTTATTCCCTCAACAAAATTCTAAAATTCTGTGAAATGTTTGGGACTTCGGTAGAAGTATGCGTGGATCTCACAGACTAGATTTTCAACTTTTGATACTGTAGGAAACTTGCTTACAATTTTGAATGCCAAGCATGTATGGTGCACAAGTAGTTTGTAACTTTGTGCAAACACTAGTCCTTTGACCTTGCATCACTGCAGCTCCATCAACTCCTATACACACAAACTTTTTTGCAATTGTCAACTCATCCATACCTGCAATTTCATTCAAATATTTTTTGACTAGTTCAAATATATTATGTGATGTTGAATTGTTCTTCATTTTATGAACACAAAGAAGATGAGCTTGGAAAACATGTTGTTGTACAATATACAAATGCATACAAACCCAAGAAGTATTTTCTACCACAGTAACTTCATCTAAAGATAATGCAATGAAGTTTGACTCTTTTACTTTCTCCTTTAAATCTTCCTTTTCCACTGCAACAAGACACTTTTCCCATTCCCATCCAACGTTTACTGACCAATGTGTGTAGGGATCGTGAGGAACATTCAAAAAAATAATAAACCAGAATATTCTGGGTAGTCTGTCATAGGATGCCCTCTAGACAAAATATGAAAAACAACACTCATCTGAACAGTTTTTGACATATTTGCTCCTTCCATTGCTTTTCCAAATTGAACCTCAAGTGTACCTTTACATGTAGCAAGCTTCGACATGCTTTGTTGATGCTCTTCATAATCCGTGGCATACCTAACATGAAGACATTCTTCCTTTGATTTCCATCGTAAGACTGATTGTTCCTTTCTGTCTATGATTTGTTTTTCATAAACTTTACCGATATGCTTTTCTATAGTGTCAATCTTTAGCTACAACGTCTTGGGTTTTCCCAATTTCCAAGTACAAATCGTACATTTGGCATGTGTTGCTTTTTCAATATCATTTGATTTCCCCATTGCTACAATGAATGGGTACTTTGACAACCAACCAAGTTGAAAATTTCTTGTCATTTCCCACTCACACCCCCTTTTTGGTTTGTTTTTCCTTTTCTTGCTACCAACATCATCCTCATCCAATTCATTTATCTCATTCTAGCTAACCAGGGTATCCCTTGGATCATCTTCTGTGGTATTGCCATCCCCATTTGAATTTGATACATTTTGATTTAAATCAATGACAATCTCAACTTGACCTTCCACTGGCTCTGAGGTATTGTGAATGCTACCAATATTTGGTGGAAGAGTTGATGATGTAGCTCCATCTTGACCTGATCGATCAGAAGCTTTGGTAATTCCAAAGTAAGATTGTATGGTATGTCTAAGTTTTGGGCGTTTTGATGGCATTTGAGTCTCTTGATCTTCACCAAACTAAGGGGCGGCAGGGGTATTTTCAACACCTTGAGGAGCAACACGAGTACTTTCACCACCCTGAATCTAAGGAGCGACAGGAGTAGTTTCACCACCCTGAGGAGCGACAAGAGTATTTTCAACACCCTAAGGAGCAGTAGGAGTAGTTTCACCACCTTGAGGAGCGACATGAGCCTTATTGTTGCTGCTCGAGTTGCTCGACATATTAATCTCTAATTCGATCAGCATATTCATCTCTCACTTCAAATAAAAAACTAGAAAAAAATGTCTTCTTGTTTAAGAAGGACAGAGAATACTATTATAGATCCCATTCCCTACTCAATATCATCTTTAAGACTGGAGAAAGAATGGAAAAGAGATAAAGAAAACTTATTATTATAACTAATAACACTATGAAGAAATGATCAGTGATCACTCACCTTTAAGTCTACATTTTTGACTTTCGCTGACTTCCGAATCGAGAAGTAGAACCTCAAAATCGAACAAAATGTGTAAGAATAAATGACACTTTCGATTGTATTTATATCAATCCATGATTCCATATTTGGAAAATTCTGCGGGATTTTTAAATGGTATATTAAAAATTTGGCGAATACGTTGTAATTTTCAAGGCGAAATGTGTCCTCAAATTTAATTATTTTTTAATGTTATTGGCGAAATAGGTCCTCATAAGCAACTATTTATAAATTTTAATTGGCAAAATGAGTCTTCACAAGCAACTATTTGTAAATTTTAATTGGAAAAATGGGTCCTGATACAATGTCGTTTTAATAGTATTGGCGAATATGTAGATGGTTTTTATTAAATGCTTCCGAGATTCAGGTGAAAATATTAGTCGGTCAATTTGAAATGCGTAGTTTGACAATGGAGAATTTGTTGCTTAAATATGCCTCATAAAAAAAATTATTGGCGAATTGACATGCATTGGACCTACGTTTCGTATATTCCGAGTGATTTGGATACCCTGTGGGTGTGAGAAATTTGCCAATTTTGAGTTGACCGATTCCTAGAATTTGCCAATTGGTGAAGATTCGCCACTAAAGTTTTCCCTAGTTCGGTCTTGTTTCTTGAGTCCTTCAAAGCATGCCAATCATGAGGTAGAAGGTAAAGGGTAAGGCCAATGGGCAAACCTTGATAGGTGTAAAAGAGCTTCAGACATATATGTTCGGACTTGCTTGTTAAGATTTTCTAATGTAAGAGAGGGGGATCACTATGTGCAAGACCCCAAGTCACGGAGGGTCAAGACGCGAGAGGCTACCCTAACTTACCTTAGCTTACTGCAATGTATGAGGGTATGAGGATGAGAATGACAAGGATTATGAGGTCCTACAATCACTCTACAATCTTGAATTGCAAGATGGGGCTAGGCGAGTCAGTTTTTGGGTTCAACTCTACGCCTTAGGGAGCTCTCTGCCTGAGGACGTCAACGTAGACTTTAGACGACAATGCGGCACGTTGGCATCTCAAAAGTGTGTTGTAGTCTGTACGGTCAGACAACAACAAAGACAAGGTTGAACTCACCAAAAAGACTAACAACTTAATTACTCAACTAAAAGGCTAGAATGTGACAAGTAAATAAACAATATATTCTCTAATATTATAAAGTAGAAAAGCAAATGTAAGGAGAGTAAGAAGGATCTCACCAAGAAATTCATTTGCTAGCTGATTTTTCTCACAACACGTGCATCTACACACAACAAGAGGGAAAATGTTGGGTGGCTATATAGGGGCCTGCCTTAGTTAGACCCCCATTTAGGTGTTTCCATCTCCACAGACAGCCAAGGAAACGAGATAAAGAAGCAATAAAGAAAAGATAACACAAGCACTACAAAATAGTACTATGCTACTCAACCAAATGATAGAGGAGAGGAGAGGGAAGCTTACCACCTCCACCAAGATCACTCAAGGCTTCTTGGGGAAGAAATGAGAGGAACTCAAGCCTCTGTTGCAATGGCATGGTCCCAAATGTTCTCTACCGAGTTGACAGAGTGAAACTTTTGTTGTAATGGTGTGCTTGGAATGCTTGGAAGTGAGTGAAAATGGATGCAAAAGTATGAGTATGGAAGCTTGAAGTGTGCAAGAATGAAGGCTTGATCTACTAAAGGGTTGTGAAGAAGTTGGATTGAATGTTGAAGCGATAAATTTGAAGAGAGAATGAATAAAAATGACCATATTTGAATCGGTCCTCCAAAGGAGGCATTACAACTTCATTGCTAATGGGAAGAGTAATGCCTCTGCTTGCTCAGTTGTAGGAATCTACCAAGGACGTAAGTGCACCACACAGACATTTGTGTGCCGCGTGGGTGTCTCTGATAGAAACACCTCCATTAACACACAAAATAGGCACCAAGTGGACTACCATCAACGAGCTTAAGTGGAATTACACCTCCAACTTTAGTTTTCTAAGGTGGATAAAGGCAAAAAGGGGAATTGCACCTAGGGTGCAAATTCGCTCTTATATAGCTAAAAACTTCAAGTATGAGGTAAGAGGGATTAGCGATGCCCAACCCTCGACAAGCATGACACATGGTAGAATTTTTCCATTCTGCAGAATGCTTGCATTGAATTGGGTTGACCAAAGCGGGTATGCGGGTTGGTGACACGTGGCAAGAGACGATTGCTCAAATGAATGATTCACATTGTTGTTGTGAATCACTTGAAGATCTACGGTCGCATTTAAAGCAAGTCAAACCCGACAATTATGTTTTAATGCAAGGTGGGTAAATGGGATACACTAGGCCATTGCACGAATTTCAAGATCAATTACCTACATTCAAATGTCAAATTGTGTTAGTGGCTGGGAAAATAGAATTATGGCATGAAAAATGATATGCTAGCTCCAACTACATTCTTGCAAAGGAATGGAGGAAATGGATGCCACCATTAATGCAAAGGTCGCCTATGAAAGTGGAGAGAGATCGAGAAAATAGAAAAATGGGATTAAATTTAATAAAAACCCCAGGGGAAAATGCCAGAAAATAGCCAAGGCAATAAATGAGGTTGGTGGTGTTTGGCTTAAGGAACATAGCTTGTTGATGAAGCTATGGGGGGAAAGGAGAGAGGAGAAAAGTGGAAGGAAATAGAGAAAATGGTGGTTAGGCATGTCACTTTCTCCAAGCGATGGAGGTTGGAATGCAAAGAATCACACTACCATTTCAAATTTATTGTATGACTAAAGTCCCTTATTCAGGTTTCATGGAGGACAAAGGATTTGTGGAGTAGAGGCAAGGGCTCAAGACCCCAACTCAGGCCCTTGGAGAGTATTTATGCAGGTGTGGGGGTCTATCTTTAGCTGATTTTAAGCATACCTGCCTAATATTTGTGGTCGTGTGGATGCATTTGCATGGTAGACTATATCGTGCGTATTGAGAGTGTTGGTTGTGTATTATGTACATCAATTATAGTGGGGAAATTTATGAGAGTTTGTGTTTATTACCAGATCGTATCTTTGAGTGTTTTAGGGCTACAGGTGGATGATTTCACTATAAGTAAACTATACATATGCTATATTGGGAATATTGAATTCAAATGGGTAATTCTGGTTGTTGCTAAAATCTATGGCTTAGCCAACAAATTTCACTACTGAGTAGTGGTTACCGTTAGCCATTTAGGCTTAAGTTTGAGATAAGGAATTATGGGGAAGGTTGAAAACCTATGAAGCCTATTGGTGTAATCTTTATGTTTTAGACTGAGATTAGAAATTTGGCTTCCCTCGACCATTCCATTGGTCTCCAGCTAAACCCTTGTTCATAAGCAATTGTATGATGATTTTAATGTTATCCCTAAATGAATAGAGCTTGAGATTCTATATCCCTTTTGGTCATCAAATGCTAGTAACAATCATTTATATATAATTTTTTGATACATAAGAACTAGTAAGGATAATGGGTGTTGGAATGCTCTATTTACTAGAATTCAAGTATCACACTCATGGTACTATTTGATAGTTATTTAGATAATTTTTTGTATTGAAATATCATATTATTTTATCTAAATGAAAGATAGTAAAGGATATCGTAATATGCACATAAAACATTATATATGATGTGTGAGTTATTTCAATCCGTAGTTTGACCTATTGAAAATTTTAAACTGTTAGTTATATTCTCTTTCATTATGCAATGTTGAAATAAATTGGGTTCGATAGGATTGAAAATTATTATTTATCAACATAATGGAGATGTTCTTTTCTGAAGATGATTCTCTATCAAAATGACATTGTTTATCTTTATTCTCATATTAGTAAGGAAACCCAAATTTATTTTATGAGTATAAGATGTGTACTTGTAGCATGTAACTATACAATTATGAGATCAAGAATTTCAGTTTTATGTTTATCTATGTTGAACAAATTTAGAAGTAGAAAGCATATATATACACACACACACATTATATATTATATGTGAACTTGTCTAAAGTTATCCCTCTAAAGAAACAATGCATTATGAGCATAAAAAACTTGACACCAAATTTTCATGTAGCTGAGTAATCTATGTGCAAGTAACTTTATTGTGTGATACATTCAAGTGCATTGAAATAACATATATGATACAATCCTCATTAAATGTTTTCATTTTCATTATGTTGAGTATTAATCTTAATTTATTCAAATTATAATATGCATGACTAAGTTTTGTCAAATTATTAGGGATTGATTCTATACCCCTTATGTTGTTAAGATATCCAATCCCCGACTTCACCTAAGTGGGTGACAACCAACTATGAAACTGTTTGGAGGAAAAGGACCCTAGAAAGGGTTGCATACCCACTCATATAGTTTATAAATAAAAGAATAGAGGCATAGGATGAATTGGAGTAGAGAAAAGAGTTTAGCGTATGTCATTGTTATTAGGTTGTGAGTGTGACTAAGGTAGAGTCATCTTTGAACTTAAGGGTTATACCCTTTGTGTTATTCAACCGAGTGTATGATGATTGAATTGTCTAGAAAGATTCAATATGTGAATTATCTTGCTAACCTTTCACCTCGTAATCTTATTAATGTTATATGGTGACCTTTGTATTGTCTAGATTGAAACCTCAACTATAATTATAATCATTTGTTTAAGATATGATATGGTCACCTTCATTCTAGACCATACTTGGTTATCTTATTTATCATGTGGCCCTTGAGTAGTGTTACAATTGGTATTGTTAACCATTACTCCTTATAGTGAAAAGGAGCCCTTATAAATTTATCATTTTTGATCATTTTATGTATTTGCTATATCGTTGTGAGTTAGTTGTGAGATAAAAATTGGTGAAATGTGATTGTTGGTCAATCAAATATGAGTTGGGTGAACTCAAGTTGTTGAACTAGGGAGCCTTTGCACAATATGTAGGCAAGGCTGTCAGAGACAAGCCCTCGAGGAATAGGTCTGGCCCCTAGGTCTTGTTCTCTTTGTATTACTTTGAGATTACTATTGTTATATAATTGATTGTTTAACATGTGATTTGATTATGTTTCAAATTATTAATTAGTTAGTAGAAATAATTAGGTCTATCTCAGTGATGTGGATTCCCTGTCTCCACTTGAACCCAACCATGAATGTCACAACAATTATTTACCTAAACAATTTGATATAAATGATTGGTCAAATTTTGTCATTCTTTCATGAAGTGCATGTATAGGAAGCAACCTTCATGAATTATGCAAGTGTTTGTGGTTGAAATTTGAAAATTGTGTCTTGTCCTTATCTGTATTTTTAGTCCACAGTTTTGGGCATTACATAATCCAAATTTGTATGTCTATATAGCTGATGTATATCATCCCTTACTATGGTAGATTAAGTTTTGAGATCCTTTATAGTCTATAATTTCATATTTTAATATGTTTATTAAAGGAAAATATGAAGTGTTATTTGCATTTATCTTGTCTAGTTGCAAAGAGTGTAGATTATGTGATTAAGATTCTAAGGGACGTTGATTGAACTTGTTTTCTATTTTGAATGATGTTTTTCAATTCATTCTTCAGAAGTTGCAACCATATTTTTAAAATTTAATGGAGTTGTGTTCATTTTATATTTGTGAAAACCACAATTGTTGGACATGTATAATTTTGAGGGGTAGTACCCTTCATAGGAAGATTTATTTTGTTGTTGTGAGAATGCATGTGAGGGGAGTACCCTTGCATCAATACTACTAAAGTGATAAGAGAGAGATAAAGAGAGAGATGTTAGACGATAATTTTACTAAAATGAGTTTTTTGTGTTATTTTGATGTCTAAACCTTTCTCAAAGATTCTTAGAGATGTCACATACCATCCTTAATCATTACAATCCATTTTTTATGACATAGCCCACTAAAAATGATTGAATTGCATCTCTTATATTGTTTTCAACCTTTAATGAACATGAAACACCATGAACCCAATGGTCAAGTAGACTTCAAATAAATTTTTTGGATCAAATTCAATGGCCATATGTGCATGCATTGAGAAAAAAATATATGCAATACAAAACATCAATTCATTAATGTAGAGATGGTTTCAATTGAGGAATGGTTGATATTATAGAAATATTCATATCAATAGGAATGTTGTCTCAATAGCATTTGAATGCATGCAATGTTGATTCAACAAATGACACCCACAAAGTTTTATATATTTTATATATTTAAAATGTTATTAAATTTTATAGTAAGGATTATGATATTAAGGTAATAAAATGTTATTTCAACGACCTTTGATAATGGAAAAATAAGTAGGGGACCTCTATAAGTATCACACTTGAAGGTTGTTTCCTTTCTTGATGTGAAGAATGTGCCTAATTAGATAAATACCCAACCCTTACATATCTATATTTAGAAATATTTTTAATATTTTCATGACTCTTGTAGGTCAATTTAATCACATTATTGTTCAAATATTTCCTAGCACTCATCTTACATTCAAAACAAGTTGATATTGTGAATCACTGGATGTTATCAACAATGCTAATGTAATGAATAATATAATTTTCTAAATTTGTCCTATTATTTACTTCATTTGGTAGCTATACTCTTGTAATCATTTACAATGTTATTTGTGTTGGTATAAAAAGGATAAAGTTGGGATACCATCATTAAGGAAAATATCTCTAACAATTTCCACACATTTAAGAGTTCTTATGCTTAAATCTTGTGAGGTATCATATCATATCAATTTAAGTTCACATAATTAATTCTTGTTGGGTATCTTATCAAAATAATAGAGATTTTACCAATTACAAGGGATAAATTCCATACATATTGTGTATATAATTTTGTACTTAACTCACAACTAGTGACCTTTTGTAGCATTGCCTCCATGTTTGGTAATGAATAGTTGTCATTTAATGATGATATATGAGGTTTTTGAAATCTATACACAGTATAATATCACCGTTCTTCTTTCTGATAGGTACAAGATTGGACACCCAAGTGGAATTCCTGATGGGCTTTATAATTCTACCATCTCTTAACTTTATTATTTCTTCCTGCATTTTGGGTGTCAATTTTGGGTTTATTGGTCTTTGTTTTTGCCTAAAGGGCTTTACATTTGGCTTGAAAGGTATCTCATGCTGAAACAACTCTTCTTTGTATGCCTTCAGATCATCATTAGACCAGGAAAATACATGTTTTTATTTTCTTAATAAATAAATTAACATTGCTTTGATCTAGGGTTTCATTTTTTTCCCCACATAAACTTTATTTCGAGCATTTTTGGTCCCCAAATTTACTTCCTAGGTCATCTTGATGTGTTGAATTTTTCTTAACAGTATTTTTATTAGGACCATCAAAAACCCTTTCCAAAGCAACAAGACCCTTGGGGATTTTGTTAGTCTTGAGTTGGATTATTTCATTTCCAAATATTGTTTCTTTTCCATCAATGACCTCCACAAAAGCTCCAAAGTCTATCTCCTAACTTTCATATTCATTTATATAATGTAGGAACTTCAATATATCTTCATCATCATTGAACACCTACCAATTCTAAATGTTGTTAGGGATAGAAGGCCTTGTCTGTACCTCAACCTTTGAGATACCAAAAAATGTTATACCATTAGGCCATAGTGCTATGTTAGACAACAAATCTTCCATACCATTCTTGCTTCTTTCCACCCAATAAAATTTAAAAGCGTCAAACACTTATAATGAATCCCAAACAACATTCCTATACTATTTTAGTATTTTATTTTTTGAGACAAATATTGAATTGGCTTGGGATACAATTAATTCTAAGTCACCTAGGACTCTTAGCTTTCTAATTCCATGTCTGCTTACTAATCTCAATCCTAGTAGTAAAGCTTCATACTCAACAACATTGTTTGTGTAAACGCACAATAATGAAAGTGAAAATTTGAAAGTTTTCCCATTGGCTGAAATAAATATGACTCCTGCACTAGATCCCTCCTTAGAACAAGCCCCATCAAAATACATTTTCCATGATTCTTCATTATCAGCTTGTTTTACTACTTCATTTTCCATAGGTGCGAGTCTTTTTTCTTCTTATACATGAAATTCATCAACTTTGAAATTATCAATTTCTAAATCAACAAAGTGGATATGTTCTTCAGGTTCTATCTCCTCAATCATGTGTGAAGCCCTTGGCTCTCTAGAGAGTTTGAAGTCTTTGCAATCAATATGGATAGTGGCAAAAGACATGTTGCATTGCATATTTCCTCCAATGGCAGTAGACCGCTTTCTAGATAGAAGCATTTCGTAAGTGGGGGGAATGTCCACCACAGTTATACTCATCATCAAGTCCTTGTCTAGATATACCACCAACTTGTTAGGTACTTCGTTTATGATCCCTATGACAAAAATCTCTCTAGAACCCATTGCATAACATTTTCCATAAGCCTTGGTGATCTTCAACCCAAATGCTTGCATTATTTTAATTGGCATGATATTGGAAGATGTCCTTGAATTAATAATACATTTTTTTAGCACTTTTCCATCAATGATCAAAGTAATATAAAAAGGGGCCACTTGATTTGAACATGCTATAAGTGTGGCACCCAAAAGCACTTGAGGTTCATCATTGTTGTTTCCCTCAGTCTCTTCTTGTTTTTTCTTTACTTTACTCACTTCAGGTTGAGTATCCACCCCTTTTTCATTACAAGTTGTATCAACACCATTGATAAAAGCTACTTCTTTGCTTTTGTGCTCCTCAATCTTCATCATCTCAAGAAGTGGGACTGATACTTTTACTTGTGATAACAACTAGAACATGTCAATTGGGCTGTACTTGGGTACATCATATGCCACTACAAGGTTCTTTTCAATTTGACCTTTACTTGGAGTAGATGTTCCTTCCTCTTTAATCTCAGTCCATTTCTTTTCTTCATCTTCCTTCAACTTTTGAGGCTTGGGTTGAATTGATAGGGGAGCTACTAGTTCATCAATATGTATTCCACAAGATTTATTTCCCCATATTTTGGTGTTTTTTGCTTTAGGTTCTTCCTTTTTCTTACTTGTTTGAATATCCTTTTTATATTTACTTTTTTCCTTGATAAATACACTGCCAACTTTACCTTGATCATTATTTACAATCCTATTTCTCAAATGGAAGATGCTTTTAAATTGAGCAACAACAACAATTAATTCCTTAATTTCCTCATCAGGTCTTCTCAAAGTCACATTAGTCTCTTCTATCTCAAGAACATTCACAACACAATTCTCTTCATCTTCTCCCTCAAAAGACACTTGTTATTGATATGCATTTACTATGTGTCTTTTATTGTCAACATCAATTTTAGTTGTCTCTTCATTAGAGAAACATTCTGTTGGAGTTATAGACAGACACTGAAAGGGGGGAGTGAATCAGTGTCTAAACCTTTTTCAACTTTGACCAAGAATTTTAATTTCGATATCCTTTCTTTTGACAACAGAGTAGAGTAATCACTTTGAAAGCATTTATGAAAAGGGGTAAATAAAGATATGACAACATCAACTTAGTCCATTAGATAACTTATGCCAATATGATTTGACTGAGATATCTTGTATTTTCCAAAACAAATGTGACTAACAATGTTTAACA
This sequence comes from Sequoia sempervirens, assembly GCA_007258455.2. Classification (NCBI taxonomy): domain Eukaryota; kingdom Viridiplantae; phylum Streptophyta; class Pinopsida; order Cupressales; family Cupressaceae; genus Sequoia; species Sequoia sempervirens. The sequence continues at coordinate 191,851 of VDFB02336884.1, read as the reverse complement.
ATCAAAGCATGATGACAATACAGATGCAACTCATAAGACTGTGTAAATGAAGACCAACATTATTGAATCACTTCTTAACCAACTGATTTCAATGCAACTTTATAAGACACTGCAACAATAGTGCAACATAATGACACAAGATAGGTATTGAGATAACAAAAACTTTAATCACATTATAACAATTCTTGAGCTACAAATCAAACAAATACTTTTATACTTTCTATTGAATCAAAACTTTCAACAATGATAGAACACTTGTGCAAGACATTTTGATATAACCATTTTCAGAGATGAGGAAACTAACATTCAACAATGCTCAAACTGATAAGAACAATTACTTACGAAATTATCACAAGCAAGAAGCACTATGACATCAAAACAAAGAGACCATAAGACAGAATTTTTTGAGTGGAAAACCCTCCTGGGGTAGAAAAACCACTTCTAAACTACCTCACTAGCTTAACTTCAAGAAACCACAACTTACAATGCCTTACAGGCCAATTTCTGAGCACCCACTCAAGGAGCACCGACCCCTCATTTAGAGACACCAATCTCAAGGAGCACCAACCCCTTAATGAATTTTAGAACAATACTAATATTAGAGGATCTCTTTGTTTCCAAATGAGCTCATAGAACCCCACACTTAATCTACCTAATACCCTAAAGATTCAACACAGTGAATCCTTAAAATATTAAATAAATTAAGGTTACATCAGAGCTCTGCAACATATTTTCTTTTTTGTATTATAGATCCTTTTCAAAATTTCATTTTTGATACAACAAGTTATGATATCATAGAATCACCTCAGTATACTCACCGTGATCAAAACACTATGTTTATATATTATTTCACATATATGTCTGCCAATAAAAAAAGTCTTCATAGAATTTGTTTTCAAAGGAATCTAAAACCCCCATACTATTTTTAGAAAATGAGCCAATAGAATGATGATCAACATATGGAGAATAATCTTGTGTAACGCCTATACAGAAGGCCATTTCAAATTCTGACAAGAATATTTCAAGTAATGCTCCCTTTTCAAACTGCAAGAATTTTTCAAAACCCAAATTTGAAAGAAGTGAAATATGAACAAGTAATATCATTTCCTTCATTCGAAACAAATAGCCATATGAATCTATTTTCAAAAACCTTATGCAGATAACCATCATTTTTGTAACGTATGAAATGGGTCCATTTAAATCCACAATGATACTGATAGATTTCACAAAAATCATGACTACCCATCAACTAAAAGTCACAAATCTTCATTGCAAGAACAACTAGAAATAATATTCTATCAGGCCATCATTTATTTCATCAGTAACTGAAATGCATTATCTTCTGACAAGTAAAATTGCTTACACCTTTTCTGATTCGAGCAAGACCAATAACTGATATTTGCTAAATGTAAACTCCAAATGATGGAAAGATTTCAAACCAACCATGAATTTGAATACCCTTCAAAAATATTCAATAATGAGAGGTAGGATTACCTAATATTCTAAAGAAAACAGAATAAAAAAATAGAGCATGAAATTATGTCATGATGTATTTACTAACCCATCTGTTGAGATACCAGATAATCTTCTTTCACCTTAGAGCTCTCAGCCAATGAAGCGCATTGTGCTTAGCTACCATACTCTTCATGGTTTAACCACTGATATTGCTTCCTATCAAATTCGTTACATCCAACAAATCCAATGAAAAACAACAGTTACACTTCCTTCATGGTGGTTGTGTAGCTAGGGTTTCAAACCCATAAACAATAAAAATGCAATATCATTTTTCCCTATTCTTTCACCAAGTCATTCTATGAATTTTTAATATCATAATGAGATTTGAAGTCCGCAAAAATCAATTCACATGAAATAGATATAACATCATGATGAGATTAAATCTGCCATCAAAATTTTTACCACAAATGCTGACACAAATGATGTTACCTCCATGACTTGTCAAATTCAATTCAAATAAGTGACATGTGACCAATTACAATTTCCATGTGCTCGATGAAAACCACAAATGAAGGCTTAGGGAAACCCGATAGGGTTTGATTCGATTTAGATGTCGACCCCACAAATAATAACATGCTCGATGATAAATAAATATCATATGCAAAAAGAGAAGGGCTCGATCATTGGAGACTCCTTTAAATAATAAAATATCTCATATCACTTTCTTAGCATATTTGATACTCCTTTGGAGTATAAAGCAAATAAATCCTTATAAAAAAAGATGTCGACCAAGTTAAACTTGGTATAAATACTTTTCCAAAAGTATATGCCAATGGATATTAACTATAAACCATGAACCTTATAATCATACCAAATACCGATGCAAAGTGATCAATTATCAAATAATTCTGCTTAATACCAAATCACTTTACAAAGTGGTCGACCACAATGAAACCAAGTCATAACTTTTTTGTTTTGAGTGGAACAAAAGATGTGACATTCAAATATCATGTAAAGACAACTTAAAATACCACAAACTGAAAGTGATCAATCTAAAAAATACTTGACATTTGTAATGATAATAAGTCATAAATACTTGTGGTATGCAGTAATAAAGAACCATCCTGACAATGAAACCATTTGTCAAATTGAAAAGCATTGTCAGTCCAATATAGTCATAACCATCTGCAAATGAATATCATGATCATCCTGAATGGGAACAAGCATGAAGATCCTATAAATGAACCATGATCAACTTGAATGACCTATCAAGATAACAATGACATATAAATCTGAAGCAAATGCATGCCCTGTCACAATGAACACCATCTGAATAACTTGTACCAAGCCTTATCAACACTATCAATAACCATAACCACTGAAGATATATTGCATTCATAAATCTGAACCAGAAGCCACATGAGTAATATCAACATGAAAAACTTGAATCATCATAAGCATCTGCAAATGAATATCTGAAAGTGAAGTAGCCTCAAGATTTTGTAACCTCTGAATCATGATCAACATACCATGAATTCCATCAATAAGGCACATCAATTATTCAATGTAAATATATGAGGACCATCAATTATTCATTTGTGACTTTTTCATCAAGGACAAACAATAGAGGGGTTAGAACAACACATTCTCCATCAGCAAAGAGCATATTAATTTCCCCATCTTGCTCATAAGGCATATCATAGTCACCACATGCATTATGATCTTCTTCTAAAGACTGTGCTACTACACATTGGAGTGGTGAATGGGGTAGCTAGCATACTACACACCATGGAGTATCATCCATAAAATTTGTAGAATTCTTCTTTAAGGGATCCAAAGTTTCTTTGTTTTGCAAGTTTTTCTACTTGTTAAAAATAGGCTTACCATTATGCCAATTGGTATTGTATGGATGATCATGCAATCTTGGTAGCCTCTCATTCCTTTGTAAATTTGGCTTCTCATTTGCCAAAACCTTTTCCCGTTTAGACATCTTATAATTCAAGTCCTTTAGAGTACTCATCATCTTGTCTATCTTATCTTCTTGTGTTGTTTCCTTTTCATTTTGATGACCTTTAGGGTTTTTTAGAATTTTTACATCTTCTCTTCTCCCTACTTTCCTTGAGGCCCTTCTATTACTCTCAATGTGCAAAGCAACTTTATAAGCATCCCTCAAAGTTTGAGGATTATTATCTCTAATATGATACCCCATCTTGGAATCAAAAGTATTACAATATGAGACTAAACATATTTGTTCATTCAGTCTCAAGTAAGCTAGGATTTTGAACATAGCTTTTTGGAACCTTATGTGAAAATCTGAAACCATCTCATTTTGTCCCTTAGAAATGTTACTAAAATTATTTAGCATGAATCATGGGTTTTTTTTGTCACTATATTGTTCTCTAAAAACTCTTTTAAAATCCTCCCAAGATCCAATAATAGATTTAGGTAGACCTTTGTACCAATCTTTGACATCCTCAACTAATGACTGTATGAACAATTTCATAACAATTTCATAACAACATCCTCCTCTTCTACCTCATAATCATCCAATAAATTTAGAAAGGATCTTAGGTGATCTTCACTAGAAATTGCATTATTTCCAATGAACTTGTTTAATACATTTCAAATGTCATTTGGGATAGGGTTAAGACAACCAAGAATCCCATTAAAACACATTTTCGTATACCTTTCTAGTTGTAGAGGCCTCTTGTTAAACTAATTCCATTGGTTGTTATGTTGTCCATCATTACCACTTCCTCCTACATTCTGATTACCTTGCTAACTTATATTGTTACCTCTAGACTGAGTATGCATGTTGTCTTGAGGTTGCTCAATTTTATTCATATTTTGAGGTTGGGAACAAATAATAGATTGATTTTTATGGGATGAAGTGTTTATGTCAATTGTTGGTGTAGGTTGAGTTGAAGAAGGTGGTGGATTTTGGGAACCAAAGGCTGTAGAACATCCAATAGAATTTTTAGGAATTCAATCTTCCTTTGTAACTCAACACTAGCGGCCAATATCTCTATTCTTTCCAACTCCTTTTACAATTGTTCATTTTCCTTCTTCAGTTTAAGCTCTAATGAGTCATATCCCTCGAATGCATAAAATTTGTGAGATGACCCACCTTCATTAATAGTTATTACCTTTAAAGGCTTATTTCCTTTGCCAATAGGCTGAGTAAGGGCACTAGAGGAAAAAGTTGCTACAACAGTAGGGATTGTTGAAATAGTCTAGGTACCAGTATGGGTATTATTTATATAGTATTACTATTAAGTATTTAGGTAATCAAAAGGCCAGTGGATGTGGTAGGGACGGGTTCAAGGTCCTCTTGATTCAACAATTTCATTCACTTAAGCTTTCTTTTCAACATATCCCTCTCATACATGGCATTTTTTAATCTTTTCTTCTCTTTCCTTGGCCTTTTTTATTCCCAATTCCTTAACTCTTTGAGCTTCTCTTTGTAACTCATCAATTTCACTCATTAACTCCTCTTCATTGGGCAATGTAATAGCTAAATCAAAATTCTCTAGAGCACTATCCAAAAGATTTGAAACATCCATATGGAAAGTAGGAGTAGGTAATTTACTAACAGGATTACCAAGCATATCATAATCAAAGGGATTAGGTGTGCATGATGCTCCAGGATTTAACCTCCTAGATGCCAACTTAGCATCAAAATTAGATCCAAATTTTTTCTTTCTATAATTTCTTATTAGTCAAAAGATTCAAATAGGCTTGCTCTCCTTCAACAAAATCCCTTAGGATTGAATTTTCTTGATTTGTGGTAGACATACCAAAATCATATGACTCTTGCAGATTATCATCACTACTAGCAAGGGAACATCTAGATCCTAATGGAGGAGGAGAAATAAACTTACTAGTGTCTTCAATCTTTTGTTTCCAATACATCTTGGTGTTTCAAAGCAATTCTCCTTCTAGCTTCTGCTCAGGATGCTTCTTCATATGTCCTCTAGTTCCTCTCATCACTCTGCAACTTCTCACTTCTTTTTTTTATTGAAATTATTCTCGCATTGGTATAAGAGACTTAGAGTGACCACCCAAACTATGGGAATATCAAAAATATGTGAAAATATTTGATCAATTTTTGAGAAAATATAAATGCAAAGATACTTGACAATACTTATGAAAAATTATATAGCAATCCACACCAATATGGATATAAGATCTGCAACTTTGGACCACATACTTGGAAATTGAAAAATGATGAGGCGGTTGTAGAGATTCACATTCCAATGAACATAAGACTTTAACATTCCATGAATCTGACTATAAAAGATCTTGAACTAGAGAATTATACAAGATTTTTCCCCAATAGAGTTGATGATTTGTTGGTAGTTTTTAAATCACAATCAAATTCTCACAAATAGCCTATGAATTTTTCATTTTCAATTTTTAGCTACTTGGAGGGATTGGCCAACAAAAAGGTGAAAGTAAAAACAACTTTCCCTCTACACTTTGGGCTCTGCACAACCCAGGAGGGTGATCACATACATTATTCACTAATATCCTATACCAATTATCACAAATACTATAAATAGCATATGTGTTCTATGCAGATTTACTTGATCATTATGAAAAATAAAGAGATATTGCATTATCCTTCACACATTCAACATTTTAAAGTAATAGAACAAGGTGATATTTCAAATTCAACAAACATATTCAATTGAATTCAAAGACTGAAAGTATTTTTAGTGTGGTTGATCTTGGAGTTGTAACTTAGACACAAATGCAAAAGATCGATGTCTTAACCTAGGCCAAAGGAGTCAAAATCAATGTAGTTGAGGTTGCAGAATAAAATTTTTACCCAAGCATTACAAATCCTTTTAACAATGCATTACATCATTAAAATCAAAACTCTTAACCAATTCTTCTCAACAGATCCTTGCATACATTCACACAAATCTATACTTCTATTAAGGAATTTAAAGCATTCTTTGAAGAAGAGCCTTAATAGCAATATACATCCACAAGAAAGACAATAGAGACAAATCAAATGATCTTTGATTCATTTCATTCATAACTAATGTAAATTGTACAATGGGAGACAACTGGCTTCAAAATGATGCCATTTGTATTCATCAAATGCTAGTACTGTTATACAACATGTGCAATTTACAAAATACTTGGACTCAAAACCTAGAACTAGACATAAACTTTATTCTCTACATTTCCATTACAAAATTCACCAAAAGATTTGTGCAAATGGCTATGAATTCCCTTTTATAAAACAAGGGAGAAACAAGCCTTGAGCCATTTACACATGTCACTATCTCATTTGATATTCAAATACACTACAAGGAAAGGGCCATAACTGCCTGTGGGGAGGATATTCCACAAAAGACAAAAGTTGTTATGATGTTGGAGAAGATATCATATCTTCCAAAAGGCACTTTGTCATGGAAGATGGTTGTACAACAAACCAAATATTATCTTTACCTCATCTTCACTTGCTTTCAAAACTTTAGAACCCAATGCATAAAATAGACAACGACAAATAGATTTATCCACATCAGCACACAATAACCAACAACTTTTCAAGTTAGGAGGAGACAACCTTAAACATTGACACATCAAAGGCTTAATCTATAATTTTTTCAAGCTATTGTTGTACTCCTCCTTTGGCCACTAAATATCCAACAAATTTTTTACCTTTGTGTTGTGCATGTTGTACCTTGCAGCTATTATAGTCCTGGCCTCCTTCACAAACATATCTAAATCAAATTTCATTCTAAACAGATCATCAATAGAGTTGTTTAATGATGTATAATCTAGTTTCCCTGAGATGTAAATGAGAGCAAACAAAGAAGGAACAATGTTACCAAATTACCCTTTCCAAATAGTGAAGTATTTTAGCTTTCCTACTTCATCTAAGATTTTAAGCACTCCCCTTTCCTCCATTTCTATAAAAATCTTCACTTTGCCTTTAAATTGTACATGTCCAATTTGCTTTGGAAAGAAGAAATTTCACCCAATAATCCAATAGCCTACAACAATTGTGGAAAATTTGTAGGTGCTTCAAGGTCTCCATGTTTTTCATTCTTTCTTTTAAGGCATCAGCCCTAGTGCTCCATTTGCTCCATACATTCTAAAAGCTTTCTTGGACTTCATAATGTATCTTATAAGCTTCATGAATATTTTCTACACATTCCATACATTATCCATATTATGTAATATGCAAGAAATCCTATGCCCCAAAATGTCATCAATAATATCAGTAACCACCTTTGAAGTCTCCTCCTTAGCTTTCTGCTCACTTTCTTTTACCATCTCCAACTCTTCTTTCAATATCTTGATATTGAGAGATAATGTCTCTCTATCTTGTGTGGAGGTAGAAGGTGGAAGGGATTTCACTGCAAGTTTTTCTTGGGGAGCACTAACTTTCAACTTATTATATGCATGTTGCAACCTATTGAATTTGTTCAAAAGTTGATCAAATCTTTCCTGAGATATTTTTGTAGTGTTGGAACTCAACATACCAGCATGCACAATTAACTTGGCTACTTGTGTAGGAGTCATTTCAGATGCTCTCTTTATTACAACATCACCAATAATATCAACAATTGATTTGATTACTCTCGGTTTCCCTGTAATTGGTTCCATAGACCAAATTGTTATTGTGTGTAATCTTGGACTGAAACCAGAGCCAAAAACCTTGTTGTCATATTGCTCTTTACATATGAATGCATGAACATCATGTCTTATTGTATCCAAAGCAATGATGGAAGATAAATCCCAACCGAGCAATAAAAGAATGCCACTCTTCTTTACCAACAAAACTAGTTTATATTGAAACATTTTTGAATGGAGGCGACCGTTGGGGTGTCCATTGGCGAGAAGACTAGTTCATTTGTAGGCTTGAGCAATTTGAATTTGGAATCAAGCCTTGGTATTTTTGATGCATGGCAGTTTAGACCGGATATAGAGCATGGATTTTTGTCTCTTCTAGGGAGAAGGAGGGGTCGTGTGGTGTGGAAAGGATCCTTGGAAGCAATTCAAGGAAGGATAGGTCTTTTGGAAAGGGTTTGGTCAAAGTTGTGAATTTGGAGGAGAAAAGTGCGAGTGAGACACTCAAGGTGTCTTGTGATGGTTGTCCCTTGAAGGAATTGGTCCATTTGTATCCTGGAGATAACGAGGGGGTTTGGTTTGATGGGAAGGTTCCATCTAGGGAATCTTCGATTGTTCCCCAGGTTGGGGGTGCCCAGGTGGATGCTAATCAGACAGTTGTGAAGTCTTTTGTGTTGGTTCAGAAGTGGTCTGACCTTTTGTCCTCAAAGCTTAAGGACAAGGGTAGTGCAGCTGAGTCAGTGTCTTCTTCTAATGAGGAAGGTGTTTTCTCCTTTTTTGTCCCAGACTCCATTGTTGAGAAGAAAATTACTATTATGAATTTTTCTCTGGTTGGAAAAGTTTTAGGTCCTAAACCTAGCATTGAGGAGCTTCACTCTTTGGTTCACAAGTAATGGGCACTAAAAGGTCAAGTGGAGGTCACAACGATGGCTAAATGTCAGGAAGATCATCAAGAGCTCAATACCGATTCAACCAATTACTAAATTTCACAACAGAAAGTAAATCTCAATCTATAACAAAGATATCCATGAATGTATAATATGCATAGTCCTTTACTATTTTACAAATGCAACAAGAGGGCATCAAAGAGAAGTGCATTACATTAATTGACTAAACAAGCCATACAATGATCCATGCAATGATACATATCCAATTTCTGAATTACATAAAGGAAATAAAACATTTAATCAATCTTTAGCTGCCATAACCCAGTGGTCTTCCGCAAGATGAAGGTCAAGAGCATGGTTAAGGTGCTTTTCCCACCCAACCATGAAGCATAACACTTCCCCAAGATTATTCCTAACTCAAAGAACACCTGGTCCTACATGAGGCACCTATAAACCAATAATAATAGGGTAAGAGGGAAACTCTCGATGCATGTCTAATGCCTTATATGCATTCTTATACTAGGATGAACATATTTCTCACACACAGGATGTGGCAGAATAACACACACACATATATATAGGCATTTCTTATCCATCTATTTCAATGGTACAACTCGCTTTGGCCAAAGCATAAATACAAAAATTGGTTGATCTTGAAAAATATCACCTTCTCTGTTAGCCCACATTCGACATCCTGTCCCAGAAGGCAAGCGTAAAGCTTATCACACACATCACATCCAACAAGAATAATCTATATCAATTTGCATAAAAATAAAGACCAGATGATATGATAGTGCATAACATGCACAAGTGCATAGAGAATGAATAATTATCCAATAAGAATGCATGAACCCTTGGTGCATAACTCACATAGGGTATGAATACATAATTTACTTGTAGTGCCTCATTTGCACAAATATGGAATATGCCTTGCATACAATGAGAATTACTCATTTAAATTTATGTACAATAAATATACTAAGTGCATCTCTCGCACAAAATGTGAAATATGCATAAATTGTAGTAGTATAATTTTGGTGATCATTACTTGATCCAATAACACAATGAGTATACAAAGTGTATCTCACACACAAATTAAGAATGTAATCATTACTCAAGTGCTTTTTCCGCACAAAGGAATCGATAACTTACTCTAGTGCATCACTCACATTAGTATAAGTATAGTGAACATTTCTCATTCAAATATAAATATAATAAATATGATAAGTGCATTTAAGGAAATAATTTTGCTATAATATAAATACAATCACTCGTATAGATGTGTCATTTGCACAAGGCATGAGAAGTGCATTATTGCACATGTGCATTGCTTTGCACACAAAAAGTATCATTCTCGTATAGTACACATGTATAAGTACTTTCACTAATAACAATCAAGCATACATGATTCATCACATCAATCATTCCTACCTTGTTTGTAAGACAAATCGAGAAAACTTATTTGATCATCCTTATTAATGAAGGCCCTTAAGGCATCTCAACTTTGCATTCTTCAAAGATCTCGTGGATTCTTATTTACTCAATAATCAACTTGTCTAAAACCCCACTATTGTTACAAACATTATTTTCTTTAAAACATCCATCTTAGGTTTCCTGCCTTCGAGAAGGATCAACCAATACTTACCCATTATTATCCACTTTATTTACTTCATAGATGATTTTCCTTCTTCCTCTTATCAAAATTCCATCCTTTCTCCTTTCCTTGTATCTTTCAACTCATTTATCCTTTATGTCATCAAAGAGATCTCTCTTCACAATATACTTCTCTTATTGATTCACTTTTATTGCCACATCATCATTCATTTGTTGTCACCATATACTATCCATCTTGGATTACTTCAATTAGTCACCATTAATTTTACTAGCAAGTCTTATGAAAATGTGATTAAGGAAAAGGGTTCTCACACCTCTAGAGTTATTGAATGATTGAACTACGTCTAAAGTTCTAATTGGTTCCAATCAACCATCAAAGAATCACCAATTCATCAAAAGAATCTTGATATGATAGGTCCATATATTATAATGCAACCTAAGCATAGAAGACTCGAGGCCCAAGTGTTGAACCTGAGTGCTCTGATACCAAATGTAAAGGGTCCGGATATCACACTTACTAATTATAATCCTCAATTTCCAAAATAATTTAATAGAACCAAATAATTATATTTAATGGTGGGAATAAAGAGGAATAATTAAATAATTTTCAATTGCTTAATCAAATGGAATAACATGCATATCAATGAATCAAGGTATATCAATAGAATCTCAAATAAGCCATTTATCAATATAAATGAGATTCACCTTTATTCAAAGTAAATAACTTACAGGTACATCATAATTGACCAACATAAGGATGTTTACACAAGAAGGGCTTGCTCATCCATGTGTCAACCACCTAGACCTATAAGAAAATGTTATTGAATAGAGGTTTTCCTTGGTCAAACCCCGTTTTGGTAATCAAACCTTGAAATGAAATGAAATAAGATACATGAATGGAGAATGATCACATTATAATGTTGCAACTCTCTAAAACTATAGCATTAAGCTCTTGCTTGATTGTGATAGATCTTGACTTGAATGTTGCTTGAATCATGAAATCTTCATTAGATATGTTAGCTCAACTACAACAGGTAGCCATTAAAATGTGTACATACATATCGAAATGCTCACAAAATTTGCACCAAAAACGACATCATACTTGATGTTTGTGCTCATACATATAGTCATAAAGACTTCATGTTAAATTATTGTCCATCTTGCTAAGACCATCTTTTCATAAAACATCAAGTAATCTTTGCAGGTACTAATTTTCTATCAAGATAACATGACTACTTGCATGAAATCATCCAACAATATTTTTCACAAGAACATATCAAGAAATGAATTGGATCAATGAAGAACATGCAAGTACTAGCAAAATAAATAAAGAAGGTATAGCTCATGTATGTGTGTATATTCATATATATGGGTAAATATGAATATACATTTGTAAGTAAAGTAATTCCATACCACATTTCCTCCTATCCAAATATCATGAGGAGACGTGTTCAAGGGTTTTATGAGCAAGCATTACCTCTCTTACATGGAAAAAATAATCAAATTCCATTAAACAAGAATTTTATCTTTATAATGAATCTCCTTAGTCATCAAAATAAGCAACTGACATTATATACATGAATGAGGGTTCTTAATGCATGAGTATAAACAATCCTCCTAATTTGACTTTAAATGACATAAAATTTAAAATGAGTTAAGATTTATTAGCCCTAAGGCTCTCGTCAAGTTTGTATCTCTACCATCTTCTTAGTCTCCAACGTGAGATGTTCCAAATTAACCTATCTTGATAGACTGTTGTCCTTCATCTATAATTACCATATTGATTTTGAACACTATTCACTCTATGAGATGTCCAAAAGGTGTAATCATCTAGTATGCTTGTCATTTAAATATTCAAGACTTCCATATTATTATTCGCATCTTCATGAATCATATATTTTTTCGAACATGTTCATATCACATAAGTGAAGAGAGTGATTAAAGCATACACATTAATTATTTCAACAAGAATAGGGAAGCATATTTCTAGACTTAAATGGAATATTTCTTGATTCTCATTATATGAGGAATAATACACTCTCACTAAAATTCCTTGGTGGCTATGGTTCTAAAGCAAGTGATGAATATAGATACAATGTAATATAGATGAGTATGACACTATTCTTGGAAGATCATGTTGAAATAGGAAATTGTGATCTATGATTGGGGACATGAAATAATCATGTTCACAAATAATTATTCACATATATAAACATATGTATATATACATACTCAAAAAATAAAAGTATGGTTTTAGAAAGTGTATCATCAGAATATTATACTAGAGATTCAGAGAGTCATACATATATGTTTACATTTATTTTGGAATATACATATATATCCTTATATATATGTGTGTGTTTGTGTGTGTGTGTGTGTGTATGTATGTATGTATATGTATGTATCATCAAGAGCTCAATACTGATTCAACTAGTGACTAAATTTCGCAACAAAAAGTAAATCTCAATCTACAACAAAGATATCCATGAATGTATAATATGCATAATCCTTTACACTAAAGGATTCTTTTCCTTTGCCTTCCCGTGTGACGAAGACCTGAGGAATGTTTTTGCAAAATGACCTTGGTCTTTTTGAAGGCTCTCTATGGTGTTACATCCATGGGAACCAAGAATGGATTTGTCAAAATGCCTCTCTAATTCTATGCCTGTTTGGGTTAAACTTCCAAATCTGCCGTTAGAATACTAGGATGAGGAGGTTTTCAAGGCGGTTGCCAATTCCTTTGGTCGATTGGTCTCAATCAACGAGGCCACTAGGTCGAGAAGGAGGTTAGTTGTGGCCAGATTTTGTGTCATGATTAACCATGATGCTGAGTTTCCTGAATATTTCTTCTTGAAATATAAGGTGGGGTCTTGGAAGTAGCATATAGTATTTGAGAACCTTTCATTTGCTTGTTTCAAATGTAAAAAGACGGGACATTGGGCCAAAGATTTCCCTGTTCCTAGTGCCCAACCTAAGGCTGCCAAACAAACTAAGGTTTGGAAGATTAAGGAACCCAAGGAGGTCCAGGGTGAATTGGCGACGGGAAATGGGTTGGAGGTTGAGGTAAATGTTGAAGTGTGAGAAGATCCTCCTATCGAGGTTGTTAAGGAACTGGTTTGTCCTAAGGAAGTTGTTGATAATCATTCCTTAAATCAGGACATGGACCATATTTTTGAGACTGTGTGCTCTCCAAAAAGGCCAGTGGTGGAGCCTAAGGGTGTTCCTCAGTCACCCTTTTCGGCTGCGGAACCGGTGATGGGTAACAATGCTATGGTTGTGGCAGATTCTATATGTAAAGATGAGGAGGGCTTTACCCAGGTCCGTGGATGGAAAAAGAAATCCTCCTCTTTCCCCCCCCTCAGCCTCACAAAGGTGTCACCACGAGAAGGAAGAAAGAAGATTGTGGGTCTGAATCAAAGGGTTAGGGTAGACCTTCCCTATAGAAGAGAAAAGAAAGGGAGTGTAAGCAAGATATTGCGGAAGGGGTCTAGAAGACCCTTTTTTATTTGTGCTTAAAGAGCACCCCCTCTTCTAGAAAATGAAAGTTATTTCATGGAATATTAGGGGGATGAATAACCTGCACAAGTAGGACCTATTGAAGAATCTTGTTTGTGATCATAAACTAGACATTTTGTTGATCCAAGAAACGAAGATGCAGATAGACAAGTTGGAGGCTTTGGAGAGTTTATTTTTCAAAGATTGTGGTTTTAATGGGTTGAGTTTTGATGGAGCTTCAGGTGGTGTGGCCACCTTCTAGAATGCTAAACTGTTGAGAGGTACCCCAGTCGCTAATGGTTTCAATCATGTTGAGACTACATTTACTTGCCTTGAGAATTCTTATTCTTGGGTTATTTCTAATGTGTACGCTCCTAATTTCAAGAGAAATAGCAAGAAGCTCTAGGATGATCTAAGTAGCCTTAGGATGAACTTTCTGGATCTTCCCTGGTTGGTTATGCGAGATTTCAACACTCCTTTATATGATGATGAGAAAGTGGGTGGCTCTCAGGCAGACCTTGAGAGCAAGTTTGATCTTAGAATGTTTATTGATGATAATGCCATATTAGATGTTAAGCTTTTTGGAGCTAATTTTACATGGTCGAATAGACATGTTGGAGTGGATAATATTCAAGTTAGGTTGGACAAGGCTCTAACTTCTGCGTCCTAGTTTGTTGACTTTGCTTGTTCTCTTTCCTCTATCACGCGTTGTGGGTTGGATCATTTCCCTCTCTCTTTTGTGGTGGAGAGGGTTGGGAGTAAGAAAAGATTTTCCTTTAGGTTTGAAGCCATGTGGCTTAGAGAACCTCGCTTTCTGGATTGTATAAGCAGATAGTGGAAAATTAATGTTGATGGAAGTGTGATGTTCAAAGTGGCTAAAAAATTGAATCTTGTTAAGAAGAACCTTAGAAAGTGGAACAAAGAATCATTTGGTCACATTTTTTATTCTAAAAGCCTCATCCTTAACAAGTTGGATGAGGTCTAGCATGTTATTTAGCCGAAGGGCTTATCAGAGGATATTCAACTTCAGGAAGATGGTCTTCTTGCCCAACTTCATGATATCATCTCCAAGGAGGAGGATTTCTAGAGACAAAGATCCAGGTGGTTTGGCGTAAATTTGGCAATTGTAACTCAAAGTTCTTTCATCTCACCGCTTTGAGACATAAAGCTTTTAATAGAATTTATTTGATCAGTGTGGATGGGTCATTGTTGGAAGTTGAGGAGGACATTCAGAGTGTGGCTTCTAGATTTTTTGAAGGTCTTCTGATGGATGACTTGGTCTTGGATCAAGGTTGTGTGGATGCTACCTTGGAGGCTATCCCTAGTTTGGTATCGAAAATTGTGAATAAGGAGTTGACGACTATTCCCTCTGCCTTGGAAGTTAAACATGTAGTGTTTTCATTTGAAGGTAATAAGGCCCCTGGCCCTGATGGTTTTTCCTTTTTATTCTTTCAGTCGTGCTAGGAGATTGTTATTGAGGATGTGATAAATGCTACTAAGGAGTTCTTTGGTTCTAGAATTTTGTTGAAGGAATTGAATGCCACTTTCATTGTTTTGATTCCTAAGTTGGCTAATGCTAATACCTTTGGTGAATTTCGTCCTATTAGCCATTGTAACTCTGTCTATAATTTTTTTTCAAAATTTTTGGCTACTAGATTGCAGAAATTCTTGCTACTTCTTATTTCGAACCAGCAAAGTGGCTTTGTCAAGGGTAGGAAAATCCTTGATTCTATTATTATGGTTCATGAATTGGCTCATTCCATTAATGTTTCTATGAAACTGGGTTTCTTTCTGAAGCTAGATCTTCTTAAAGCTTATGACAGATTCAGTTGGAGGTTCCTTCTGAGTGTGTTGGATCATTTTGGATTTTGTAAGTTCATTCAATTGATTAAGCAACTTATTTCTTCTCCTTCTTTTGTTGTCATAGTGAATGGTTCTCCCTCGCCTTTCTTCCGGAGCTCGCATGGATTGAGATAGGGTGACCCTATCTTGTCGCTTCATTTTATCCTAATGGCGGAGGCTTTAGGTCGTAACATCCAAAAGGCACTCCAAGTTGGGTTTTGCGGGGTCTTGTGCCATCTTCTAGGTGTAATTTGATTACTCACCAGCAATTCGTGGATGACACTATTTTGATGGGGGCTTCTTCTATTAAGGAAGCTAGGGATGTGAAGAGGTTGTTGGATGATTATGAAAAGGCTTCTAGTCAAAAGATCAACCTTCCTAAATGTCATATTTTTTTCCTTAACACTCTGAAAGATTTGCAGCTCGAGGTGGCCAGAATTTTGGCTTATAATCGGGGTGATTTTCCCTCCTCATATTTGGGGCTTCCTTTGTGCATTTCTAGGATTCCTGACTCCTTTTGGTTAGGTTTTTTGGATAAATTCAATAGGAATTTAGTAGGGTGGAAAGGTGATCTCCTCAGTTAGGTTGGTAAAATTCAGCTTATTTCAGCCACTCTTCAACATTTACCCCTATATGCTATGAGTTTATTCAAGGTTCCTGTTAAGTTTGAAGAAAAAATGAAGCAGATCATGAGAAGATTCCTTTGGTTAGGGGTGGAGTTCAAAGCCAGGAGTCCCCTTGTGGCCTGGGGATTAGAAATCTTAAATCTTTTAATAAGGCTCTTTTGGCTAAAAATATCCAGAGGCTCCTAAATGGGGATGTTGGGTGGGCTCCTTTGGCGAGTAACAAGTACCTGTTCAGTCTAGATAGGCCCTGGGATTTGCTTTATGTAGAGGAGATCTAGTCTAGTTTGTGCTTCTAAAGGAATATTTTGCTTTGTAGAGATGTGATTGCTAAAGGTGTTAAGTGGTTGTTGGGCGATGGATCTAGTATTCTCTTTTGGGATGACATTTGGTGTGGGGATTTCCCTCTTATTTATCTCCCTTGGGCTCTTATTACTCCCCTATGTAAACAGTTGTTTGGAGTCAAGGTGGCAGATTACTTTGAGGATGGGGATTGGAAGAATTTTGATGTTTGGGATCCTTCTTTGAAGATTCTTAAGGAATTCTTGTGTAAGGTTCAGATTCTAGTGTTTCCTAAGTTGGACAGAGTGGTTTGGGCCTCGTGTGAAAGTGGTATTTTTTCTATTGCCTCTGCTTTTTTGATTTCCCTAGTTGTACTCTGGAGTATTTTTCATTCTGGGGGTGGCTTTGGAATAAGCAGCTAATTCCTAAGGTGAATGTCTTTTATTGGTTGATTATGCAAGGAAAAATCCTTACGATTGAAAATCTCTACAAGAAGGGGTTTGCGATTCCTAATAGGTGTGTGCTCTATGAAGCTAATGGGGGGAACACTTTTCATATCTTTCTTGGGTGTGATTACTTGTTCGCCCTGTGGAGTAACTTCCTTAGACTCTGGGACTTGGGATGGGTCTTTCTAGACTCTTTGGCTAAGTTTTATGATCAATGGAAGTGCCCTTCCTATTAACCTGTGTTGTGTGGGCTTTGGGATCTTATGGCCCCGCATATTGCCTAGGGACTCTAGAAAGAAAGAAATAATAGGATCTTTCGAGAAATCAAGCTGAAGGTTGAGAGTCTTTTCATCAAATTTTGTCGAGCTATCCTCAAGAATTTTACTCTTATTAGATCTAATTATGCTTGATGTGATCCAACTATGTGCCTTGCTGGCTATGATCTTAAGGTGATTTCGAATTGGAAAATTTATTTGGTTCCTGTAATCACTCCCAAGGCTAGCTCTATTGCAAGGAAGAACACAAGATGGCAGTCACCCTTGGATGGGTGGATTAAAATCAACTTTGATGGGGCAGCGAAGGGGAATCCCAAACCTACTAGATGTGAGGGGTGTTAAGAGATAACTTTGGCAGACTTCTTAGCATGGTGGCACTCCCATTGGATACTCAAAATAATCATCACACAGAGGCGGAGGTTGCATTCATGAGTATTAGATATGCTATTAGCAAGGGGTTTTCCAAAGTTTAGGTGGAAGATGATTCTATGAATATCATAAACTATTTGTGTGGTACTCATCCCCCAAGCTAGAATGTGGATTAGTTGAGATGAGACTCATGTCTCTCATGTTTATCAAGAAGGAAACTCTCTTACTAATTTTTTTGCCAATTTGGCTGTTAGCCTTAGTGAATTTTGCTCGTGGGAGGAAGGGTCGATCATTCCTGAGGATGCTAGAAACATTTTAAGAAATGATGGCGTTGGATAAGTCGTGGCTTTTATGGCCTGACACTTCTTCCCATCTGGCACGTTTTCTGGGTGTTTTATGGGTATTACACTTTTGTCTAGATAGATTTCACTAGGGTTTTGTGTGTTCTATTTGGACCAACATGGGTGGTGATAGAAGTCGCGTTGAGCCACATTCATATGGTAATATTTAGAGAAAGAAGAAGCTCTGGAACATTCTTCGTCATGGCAATTTCACTCCATTTTTGGAGAGATTACACGTTCATGACCCTTATGCCTTGGCCAAGTTTGTTTCTCTTTGGCATAATCACAAGCTAGTGTTGAAAGGGTTGGAGGTGGAGGTGAATGAACACCTTATTGCCATCGTTACTGGTATGCCAACTTTGGGAAGGAAATTTTTCAAAGACAAAAAGAGCAATGAAGAAGCGATGACCCAGTTTTTTAAGGATGACGAGCAAAATAATTTGGTCAAGTTGGAGAGCTGGGGCTATGATTGAACCTCCCTTAAGAAAATCTTGGCTAGGGTTAAAGAGGTGATGATGCGAAACATGACGCTGGAAGGCAGATTTAAGGCTCTTCTTGGTCACCATTTCACTCTCCTAAATCACTTCAGGCATGGTTTGTTTATTTCATTTCCCTTCTTTCTTTTATCTTCATTAGAATCCTTGATGTATGCTCATTTGAAGAATAGGAGGGCCCCTGTCCTCCATGAAGGGCTTATTTTTCTTATTATGGAGCATGTCCAATCTCTAACCGTGACTCTAGCCATCAAAGGCAAGGAAGAGGTTTTTAGTGCTTTATCAGGGTTGTCAAATTCAGACTCCTCCTCGTCGTTGTTAGAGGACTGGGATGAGGATTATTAAGATGTTTTCCCTACGGCTATGGCTTCGACTTCCAAGAAAAGGAAGGTGGTGGGTTTTAAGAGCAACAGGGCTCCTAAGAGGTTGGCCTTTTCTAGGAGTGATGATACAGAGGTTGGGTTGGATGGGTCCTCTCCCAAGGCTACGGAAGTGGTTGTTGGTAAAGGTGTTGTTGGTGGGGCTCTTGAGGTTGGCGCCCAGGTAAATGTTGGGTCAGTTGAGAAACCGAGAAGATTGTCGAAGAGATTGGCTAATTTGAACAAGAAGGCTTTTTTAGTCATGGCCACAAACCCTAAGGAGGTAGAGGAAGGTAAGGTTCTTGCGGATAAAATGATGATTGTGGAGGATTCTTCATTTTATGACATGTTGAAGGTGTCTCTAGTGAAGAAGGTTGGGGATCTGAATGTGGAGGAGGAGGAAAAGAAAAATGTTAATACGCCCTTGAAGATTGATCCTCTTTCGAAGGATTTTTCACACCTGGACGAGGATGATACTTCTATGTTTGGTTTGCTGGACATGGCAAGGGTTGGGGCAACATGCACCTTCAAATTGGCCAAATGGACTTTCCAAGAATTCAATAAAATTAATATTAGATAAGAGGCTTAAAGGCGAATATGAAGAATGTTCAGAAGGCCTTTGTGTCTGACATCCTCATTGATAGAATGGTGGAATTGGAAGGTTCGTTTAATGATTTCAAGGCATTGTGCAAGGATATAATGTAGGCCCTTGAGGCCAAGGTTGCTGGTATTAATGGGGATATCAAAAAATTGTTGCAGGTAATCCATACCTCGGTTAAGAATAGTATAGAAGCTTTGGAAATTCTTTTTAAGAAAATTGGGCAACTGAGAGAAGATCAGGTTTTCTTCTCGGAGATCATGGATAAAGAGAAAATGGCTAAGGGTAAGGGTTAAAAAATTGTGAAGGATGATGATAAGGTACCTATTGATAGAGGGTCGATTGAATGGAAGAAAGCTTTTGATGCCAGTGAGAAAAAGGAACTACTAGATATGGTTGAAAAACATAAAAACTAGCAGATTGAGGTGGCCAAAACTCTGAGTGGCCTTAACTAGTTTCTTGTTTCTTTCTATTTATGTTTGGTGGTTGTCTTTTGTCTATTGTTTTTTTGGTGGGTGTCACTAGTTGTTGATTGTCTTCTTTTAGTTTGGCACGCGTGGTGGTTGGTTTTTTGGTTGTTGGGTTGTTGTTGGTAGACTTTTGAATATTTTTTGGAGCAACATTTTGTTTCTGATGTAAAGGGTTTCGGGTCCCTTCAAAACCTATTTTTCCCTTTTAATCAAAACAACCTACCATCAGTAGGAGGAGTTTCAAAAATCTCTTTCTCAATTTCCTCTTCTTCTTGTCTCTCCACTTGTTCATGCAATGAAGGATAGACTCATTCCTTTGCCTTCTCAATCCTATGCTTGATTTCATTGTTTTTTACTTGAATTACAAATTCTTTGAACTCCTTTGTTTGGACAAATGACTCATCACCCATGAATTATTGACGGGCCTTTAGCATGATATCTTTATCAACAACATTATTTTCATCATAAATTATGGTTACAATCTTGCTAGCTGCTGGAAGGAACAAAATAATCCATTTCATCATTGACTTGGGGACCAGGGAATTTTTGTTGCACTTCTTCATTAGCAATGTATTCAATAGACTTCTCTTCCATTGTATCCTCTTCTTGCAATTCAACAACATACTCAACAAGGGGGTGACCCCTTTGCACATCCTCTATCTCCATTGGTTGAATGGAAGGACCTTGAGTAGTAGATTGAGCAAACCTATTTTGAGTCCTAGCCAAATGCTTCTCTTTCTTTTTCTTTGTTGCTTCTTTTGTTTGCCTTATCAGATTCATGAATGTTCCATTCTTATAGGCATCCAACATTGCCATAGCCTTTTGAAAAGGATATTGAATCTCAACATATGGGCTTACATACATTGGATTCACCTTAACCCTTGCCTCTTCAATTTTAATGATATGCATCCATGTCCGTTTTATCTCATTTACCTCAACATCAAATGCTAGATTTTTTATCACATCCTTTGTATAAAAGAAATGATGATAAAAGGAAAATCTTTCTCTATCCTTTCTCTCCTTAGCAATAAAACCCTCAGGGTCACAATTTTCGACCCTCTCAACCCTCATCCTATAGTTCTTCACATATCAAAAAAGTTTTCAAAGCCTTCCTTGGATGTGGCCCTAAAATGAGAAAAGGTGAACTATCCAGGGATGAATGACCCTTTCTTTGCACCTCTAAACTGCTCTTTGTCCGTGTCAATTTTCCACATGATTTCCATAAAATCCAATCTATTAGAAACATAAATGAGCAGGCAATGTGGTTGCACCAAAGCACCATAAACTCTGAAAACAATGCACATATCATGCAAATACTAATCTCCCCAATTATGGTACAACTTGGTGTTGGCTTCGAACTGCAAGGGCCTCAAGATTTCCTTGATAATTATTGAAATCCTATACATTGGTTTGCAACCCAAATTGTCTAAAATACCATGCACTAATCCATTGCAAAAAAATGTATAGTTGGAATAAGAACAATTATGATCCCAAATGTGAGTCCATAGTTGCACAGGAGATCATTTCCTCTCTCATCCTGTCTCCCCAGGTCCATGAACTTGGACCATTCCTTTTGACCAATCCACAAAAGTGTATGCATAAGCACAAAGTAATGTGTAAAATATAATGGAGCGTTGGGCTTCTTCAAATCCTTTAGTTTCTTATGGATTTGTTCAACTATATAGGAGGTATAATCAAAACTCCTATTAGAATGTTTATCCTAGTTGTCCATAGCCATCATCATCATAGCAACAAGCATTCTTAAATCATATTTCTTCCCAAGCACATGTCATAAACTAAAGAATGTGTTCTTAAAGTAGTTCTCAAATTCATCACACATAAAGGATTCAAACTCCTTTGGGGTAAACCTCGCCCCCTTCTTACCCAAATCCTTTCTCTCGTTCCTTTGTAGCACATAATTTATATACCCTTATTTTTCTATCGTATTCTTGACATAATGCACTGAAGCTGACAGAAACTGTAGCAGAGGGGTTGAGCCCAAATGTCCTCACAATTTGTAGTCTACTAATGTCCAACAATGGAGTCCCCTTCACACTATGATTTTAGCATCAGGATTATAACACTTGGCAATTGCCTTAATCAAATCTACCTCCACAAAAATATTTGGAACAATGATCTTGCCCAAATCACACGTCCATAAGTTGCAAGATGGATGAGGATAGTTTGTCCTTTGGTATGCATATTGAAACAAGTCCCACCCACTTTGGAGCACTATGATATCCCCAATTTTCCTTGCCAAATCCTGCAAGTGATCAATCAAAATTCCTTCAACAGTGGCTCTTTTTCCAATTGTCTTCACCCCTAGGTATAACTCCATGAGACCATCTTCCATAAACCTTGCAAAATCTTGTTTAACCCCTTTGGTTTTGGATTTAGCCTCTTTAGTTTTAGGTTTTATTTTCATGGCTTTAGGTTTAGCCTTTGAGGGTTGACTGGCTTGACTCATATTTGCATAATTGAATAAAGCTAGGGTTTTACAATTCAATTTTAGATACTGGGGTTTTCTATTTACTCAAAACCCTAGCAAGACTTATGCAATTTTACAACTTAAAATTATGCAAAAAAAACCCTATAAATATTTCCCAAATTCAGACTAGGGCTTAATGATTTTTCTTCAAAAATTCAACATAAACAACTACAACAATCCCAATTTTAAAAACTCTATGCAGCTACAATTTCCTTTTTCACTTTGTTTTTAATTGAAATTCTTTGCATAGAAGGATACAATTCCTGACTTACCTAGAAACCCTAACTACTCTTCACTTCAAATTTGTTTGATTGAAGCTCTTCTTGCTCGTTCAATTGAAAATTCTGGCAAAGATAGAGAAAATCAACTCAATATTTGACTTTATGGCCCTCAAATTAAACAGATGTACCATTAATTACAGAGAGATGACTCACGCGAGGGAGAAGATTAAAACTGTTAGTTAGTAGTTTTTGTTTGAATGTTGATCGTCGATCAAATTGTAAATTAAACCAAGGAAGCATGCGACTACATAGCCTTTCGCCGATCGCGCATATCGCATTTTGCATTAGGCACACAACGGTTGAAAACACGATACAAAGGAAGCATGCGACTACATAGCCTTATGACACCTATCCTAAATGGTATCATCGCATATCGCACCAAGGAAGCCGACAGGTAATGAAACAAATGTGATGCAAAGAGAGTGTGTGATGCAATACGGTGCAACCATGTGGCACAAGCGGGGAGGTGGACCAAGCCACTTAAGTGAAGCATTTTGCACATACGCCAAATGTTATTTTAAAACAGGGACATCCCTTAGGCAATAGGAACAAGGGGTCACTTAATAAAAGAACACGTGTGACTCAAACTTAGGGTTTTTGGCCAAATATTTAATTGGACAGAACATTTGAAATATTTTCAACCCGACATAACCAAAGGTTCAAATAATAAAAATCAACAAGATTTTTATGATAACGGTCTAGATAGTAGCTCTAGGCAAAAGGGGCCAAAAGGGACATAAGGACATAAGTCATGACTAAACCAACTGGGAACCAGCCAAACAAGTCCATGCAAAATTAGAACAAGATATCAAAGTGACCAAGGAGTAGGGATTTTTGTAAGTTCATCAAGCCAAGATAAACCCTAAACATTGTTCAAACAAACCCTAACCCATACAAATTATTCAAAAGCTTAGAAATGGGGAGGATCAAACCAAGAACCACAAAATTTTAAACAAATCCTACCAGAGTATTTTGTAGGGGGCAATCTCTCTTCTTAATTTGAGGCCATGAATAGATTTGACACTATCATCTCTAGTGAATTTGCTAGCTCCTAGAAGGTAGGCATAGTCTATGTATGGGGCACCTCATTTTATGACTCTAAGGAGCTGATAGTTGTTATTATGGGGCTTCATTTAGATGGTGAATGAATCCCCAACAAGGTTAAGGGTAACTATCAGGAAGCCACGAAAAGGTTTCTAAAGAGAGGCAAAAAAATTAACTGGCTTCAAAATGGTTTCAAAAGGGAAGAGCTCCTTGGGGTTTGGAAGAGGGTGGTGGAGGCTCTAATGTGCTACATTACACTAGAGGGAGATACAAAAGGTTTTTTTCTTACCTTTTTCTCATGCTTAATCACTTGTGTCATAATGTGGATGAATATCGCTTTCTGGATTTATTCATCTTTGGAAGAATATGTTCAAAAGGTGCTTTTGGGAAAAAAAGACTTGTCCCTATATCAGGGGCTTATCTATTATTTATATATATATATATATATATATATATATATATTGGTTCCATCTTGTCCAAACACTGATCCCCCCATCTACATGTGGGTTTATAAAACTTCTCTTGTTTCTTGCCATTTTGTGGAGGGTCTCATTGCCAAAAAGCCCAAATTTTACAAGCTCTTCCCTAAAGATAATCCTTGCTCTTAATGGGCTAGTTTAAAGTCCATCTTTGTAGAGGACCTTTACCCTTCCTTCAATTGCATCAAGAAGAGGAAGGTCTCCTTCAAAAATCCCTTGATTGGAGCCCCTAAACCCATCTCAATTAACAATGCTTTCATTCCTAATTCTCCTAAGTAGTACCCTCTTTTCCCTAAAACCTCCAATCCTAGGCCTAAATGCAAGGGAAATTCCCCACAGCTCCCCTAGCCCCCCCTTGTTGACCATCTTCACTCATAGATGCCCTTTGATTTTTTTTACACCCCTATTCCCTCCAACTTGTTAAAGGGTAAAGCGTATTTGTCTATTAGGACCTTTGTTGCTCATGTTTCAAAGGTGGCACTCTCTTTGAGATCTAAGCAGGGGAACTCCCATTGTAGTTCCTGCCTCAAATTGAAGGAAAAGAGCAACACCCTCTTTAAGGCTATCAATATTAAGAATGATATTCTTAATGACAATTGGCACAATGGTATATAGCCAAACAAAAAATCCAACAATTGGAATTTGTCATCCATTCTAAGGCTTTTAACTAGCTGAATGACTCAATTGAGGAAGACATTTGTGGTGTGAAAAACTTGGCTAATAAATTTGATAAATGAGAACAATTGGAGAAAGAGATGGATTCTATCAAGAATAATCAAGAAAGCATCAATAACAATATGAAGGAAATGATTTCCTTCAACAAATAATTTGTGAAAAACTTCGCCACCACTCTACATGTGTTTCAATTTGAGTTGGAAAAGAGAAGAGATGAGAAACAAGTTGAAAAAATCAATGCTCCTCAATCCGGCCCAACTAACAGAGCTTGGACCAAAAGGTAGGATGTCAAGAGCAAGGCTATTGCTCAAATTGATTCCTCCTTAGGCAACGATGGTACACTTGTCAACCATTATGTCTATGGAGGCATCCTTTAAAGAAAAAATAGATTTTTTGCATTGTGAGTGGTAGGCTATCAATGACCTAAAGCTTCTATGTAACTAGTTTCCTCTGGTCTTTTGTTATCTCTATCAATTTTTGTTGGCCTATGTTGTTTAAGTTCTCTCTTGATTTTGTTTAGTTGGTTTTAATCTCACTTCTTGTGTGACTCATTATGTTCACCCTATTGGCTACTTTGTATATGGGTATGGGCCCTTCATGTGTTTTACCTTAATTAAAATCATCACATTAGGTATAGGGAAGAAACATGTCAACCTTTCATGGGAAGCTATGAATATTTTATGATAAATTTTAGGGGTTGAACCAAGTGCAAAATTGAGGTAAATTGTGATATATAAAGTTTGTAGACCTAATTTTCAAACTCATTTAAACCAAGTTTTGAAACTCTAAGAGAAGGGAATATCTTAAGGCACCAAGTGTAAACATATCGCAACATGAAGACCACCCAAACTAGACATGTGAAGCAATATTGTGAGGCAACTAGCTAACAAAGGAATGTCTAAGGAAAATACCAAGCCTAGACAAAAAGATAACTAAATTGGAATGCACACTAGATTGGATTAAAAATGGCTTGTAGCACAAATGATAAAAAATAAGAAATCTTAGGTATGAGACCACTTTGGATACAATGCAAATATTAAACCCAAATTATAAACAAGTTGGATCTAGACTTAAGGTAAGCAAATAATTCAAAACAAAACTAGATGGGAAAGATAAACAAACTCTGAAGTTATTTTGGCCTCAAAATGACTTCAAACAAAAAAAAATGATTAAAAAAACCAAGGAATTAAGCCTCCTAGAGAAAAAGGAAATAAAATAAAAGTTCAATTAGAATAGAAAAAAAAAATTAAACCAATAGGAAACAAGGTAAATAGCTAAAGCTAAATGCAAAAATGAATAAACTCAAGTACATAGACTAATTTGATTCTTAATAGTCTTCACATATGTATACAATAAAATAAATTAAATTCTTATTGTAAGGTTGTGAAAGTTGACCTTCAAAATAACCAAAAATGATATTCAATATTTCATCCTTTAATTTCATTTATATTACTTGAATCTACTTTTGTTTATGTATTGCTTTCAAAACTAGAAAAAGATTTCACAAATCATTTGATTAACAACCTTGTGTAATCTTCCAAGAGATGAGTTGATAGTGACCAATCTTTGGACATTATTAAGTTGATAGTGGTGAATTTTGTATTGTTGGTTGTTTTATCTCAGCTGGGACAGTGTTATTGGCTTTCAAATATGTGTATGGTGATTTTGTTCGTTGTTGTTGTCCTCATTTTTGCAATCCCCTTGTCAAATTGTTATTACACTAAGAGGTGTAACCCTACAATGGCAACACAATGCTTATAAGAGGCTAGCACAATCTGTGAAAGAAAAACAAAAAGCAACAGTCATTTAACAATATTTATTTGTTTAAAAAAATTTAAAAAGCAACACAATAATTATTTAAAAAAATTGAAGTCATAGTCTTATGCTTATCAAAAACAAAAGAAAAAATAAAAATAAAGAGAGTTAATAATATATATTTATTTTTAAAAAAACCAAAAAACACGAGACATTATAAATATTTAAATAAATAAAATAGGTCTCCAAAATGGTATATCTCAACATATATTATATAGATTAATATTTAAGATATTATACTAGTTTATTTAATTTGTAATATTTCTTCCAATATTTTTCAATAATTAAAAAAAAGGATACAACCCCAAACAATTAAATTAAGAGTTCTCTGAGGTTTGATGACGAGGTTGTAAGAGGTTTGTAATGAGCAACAAAGGCTCCCAAAAATCCAGGAATCCAGTTCCTTGATAGCCCTAATTTTATACAGGAACGAAGTTGAGCTCCTCTATCCACATAAGCCTCCATCACCTTAAGCTTGTAGCAGAGATGAGTGAATTGAAATTTCAGAGTATCAATGAATAGAATTTGTTCCAACTCCTGAGAAAACCTAACAAAGTCTTGAGCTGTGACCCCATGATTCAGAGAAATGTGGCGGTTCGAGGATGATGGAGGACCACCAGTCAATCCAACCTATCTCTCACAATCTAAGGAACTGAATTCCAAACATGCCTGATGTGAGCAATTACTCATTCATGGCGGAGAGGAGCATTATCGAGGCGAAATTGGGCTTTTTTTAACTTGAACACAGGAAGCGGTCCACCCAATGTTAAACTGAAAGATGAATGGTGAAATGATCAAAACGCATCAATTCCAAAACAACGCTAACGAGGTGATCAAAATAAGTAGGCGTAAAAGAGATCTTTTTCTACGAAATCACTGGATCAAGCGATTTAAGAACTCTCTCATTACCTTATCAAAGATTCGACGAAGTAAACCAAGATTCGGGCAGCGATGACCAGTAGCAGGGGTTATATTAAAATGCCCTAAATTTGGTGCACATATAGAATCATGCCTTGCGCGCACTAGCACACCAACACATGGGAAGTAACCATTCCTTGTCTTCATGGATTCAATCATGGCAGAACCCTTGTAGGGAAACCAATGCACATTACAAGTTAGGCTACAAGCTATTTGAAAACATCGTCCACTCAATGATATCATTGGAAATTTGGAAGCATAAATGCTGGTTGTATTTGTCAAAAATATTTTGTGTAGACATTCAACATTACATCATTTGGATATCTTGTAGCATGTTTTGTCTTAGGTACCTATGTGATCACCTATTCACTTAAATAAATCTTATTTATTTGACTAATTTCATTTATTCCCTTTTTATTTATAATCCCTTCTTTCTTCTAATGTTAATTAATTAATCAAATCATAAATCCAACATTAAAATCTTTAAAATATCTTCTTGTTTTCTTTCCAAAATTGGAACTCATGTTTATCTAATTCATCAATTATCCCTCTCATATTTTTTTAAGATTTATTTCCTTTAAAACATAAAATCAAATCTTTCTATCTTTTTAAATATTATCTTATCTTGTTTTATTTCCTCTTTGATCAAATAAAGCAAAAATCAAATCCTTATCAAATCTTGTCTCCTTCCACATCAAGATCTATAAATATAGCCTCTCAAAAGCCATTTCGGGGATTCAATTCTTCAAGTATCCTTATGTTGTCAAAATCATTCTTGAATCTTTTATCCATCTCTATCTATCATATTTCATCTATCATCTTCATCTAAATGTTATGTTGTTGAATTGAGCAACCAACATATCGAATCATTTGATTCATTCATCCATCATTGCATCTATTTGAGGTATTGAAGATTTGGATTAGGTGATGCATCTTATTGTTTTATCATTTTTATTTATCCAAAATTTTCATATACATTTTGTTTTGTATATTTGTGTTAAAGATAGATTAGAATATGTCTGTATATTTGTGCTTAAAGATAGATTAGAATATGCATGTACTATATTTAAGTATATAGATAGGGATAAGAAATCTTTCAAGATTGTAGATAAGAGTGGCAACATGTTTTGTCTTGATATCAAAGTACAAATGTTGGTTGTATTGTTGGTGTCAAAAATATTTTGAATTTTGTATAATTGTGTGTATTAAAGATAGATTAGGATATGTTTGCACTATATTTATACAAGTGTATAGATAAGGATAAGACATCAAGAATATATATTTTGAGCACATAATAAATTTAAGGAGTATAAATAAGAGTGGAAGCATTCTTTTAGGCAGTGCATGTACTAAGAATAAAATTACACAAAATCAATTCTTATGTAGATTAAACTGATGTTGGGGATAAGTGTATATAAATTTTGTGATGTAACTTTTTTTTGATAAAATGGAATAAATAGAAAACCTCTACCATTTGAACTTTTAATTGTTTTTTGTGCATGAGTTGCTTTGTAGTATAATTTGCATAAATGTTTGTAATAGTTGTGTAGATCATTCAAAGGGTGAAGAGCTCAAGCTTGCATTTGTATGTGGAGTGATATACTAGTATGTGGTAGTTGATTCAAGTGTTTAGCCAAGGCCATTTTCATTTGTAGTACACTAGCTAACATTTTGGTTACACTGTCAAGATGCTCTTAGATGTGCACACTATGAAGCGATGCCATGACAAATAATGCACAAGTTTTGAAGGTGGTTCACAAGAAAGGTTGTGCAGTTCTTTCATGCAAAGATATTTGCAAGCACAAGAGCCAAGGAGTGCCATGAAAAGGAGTCATTTGATCAATTATACAAAGAAGTCTAGGTTGACTTTCCTAAGCACATCTTTGATTGGCTCTCAACTTGGACAAAGTAGCAAAAGACAATATCGAGAATGGTTTGACTGTATAATGGAGAACTATGCTAGGCTACAATAGTTGAATACAATGTGGAAGCACAACATTGATATCTTTACCAAAGGAACTATTGGAAACCATTATCCTTTAGTTTGTGGTGTCCAGTTATAATTCTATTGAAGATGCACTACATCAATTTCAAACCCCAATTTCTACTTTGGGCAAAGCATTATTGATAGAAAAGCATGTTAAGGCCCTCACTATGAAATGGTCTCCTACCACACATCAAGGTGTCTGATGAAGGGTGAAACCAATTTGAACACACACTAATAGAACATTATAAAAGCAAAGAGTTCAAAGGCAATGCATAGAGAAACATATGTTTAAAGGTGTGAGGTCACTATTGTTACATGTGAGGCAAAAATATAGGCACAACACATGCAAAGGAGGCGACACATTAGAGGAAGTGATGATGAAGAAC
This sequence comes from Sequoia sempervirens, assembly GCA_007258455.2. Lineage (NCBI taxonomy): Eukaryota > Viridiplantae > Streptophyta > Pinopsida > Cupressales > Cupressaceae > Sequoia > Sequoia sempervirens. The sequence goes on along the minus strand of VDFB02336884.1, from coordinate 161,637 downwards.
ATCATGCAAATGTGTTAAATGGAGGTTATATGGTCATTGGAGGCAAATTGATGTTTTTCAAGATGGATGACTTGTTTTGGATCCTACTAAAGTATCATGTATATGTTTGGATGGGCACAAATCAAACTTTATCTTAAACTTACCACCCTACATGGATTCATTTCTTAGGAAGACTCCTTTAAGTGATAGTGGAAAGGCACAAGGATTAGCTTAGCATACTCTTAGAGTAAATAGTTTAGGGAGGAAAAAGGTAGAATAGAAGAAACATCTTTTAGAAGGAAAGTAGATATTACATTTGATAAAATAGTAAATCAATTTAGATTTTTTGTAGATTCAACTAGAGCATACTAGGATCACATAATTCAATAGCTAGATAGAAAATCATAGGCAAAAAGAGAGAGGGTAGCAAATATGACTAAGAGTCAAGTCATAGTATATAAACAAACAATAATGTTGGTAAAGACATTTACCAAGAATGAAGATGTTGCACACCAATAGAAAGCATATGAGATAGCATGGTATATGAAAAATGTTGTAGATGGAGACCATAGGATTAGGTTATTTACAACTACTTTTCAAAAACAAGTACAAGACCAGTAATAACCATAATGATCCTAATTGCACTAAGGATAATTTTGGCAAACTCTGAAGGGATTTCCTATATGATTTCAATTACCCTAAGATGGTATGGCATTAAAGGAGATAAGGAAACAATTGAGAGATATCTTATGCAAGTATGATCAACAATTTAAGGAATTGGTGTGAAAGATTGACCCAACTATAGATATTGAAATTTAGTAGGAATGGTTAATTGGGAAGCTTATTAGACATGTCCAATGGGAACTAGTCCAACACATGCCCTAATAAAAGGGTGGCTTAAAATTTGTCTTCACATTCAAAGCATTGGGGGAGTTGTAATGACCCAAGCTGACAAGCTCAGAACAAAACTTGACAGAACAACTTTTTTTTTGAAACAAGGACAACACCAATAATGCAACAATGACATGTCGCACTTGCACATGAGTATCACAATGACACAACACCAAAGACAACAAGGCACTTCACCATTGCATAAGCAAGGTGGAAACACCAGAAGACTAACCACTCATGGGATAAACCCACCATGATGAACATATGAGAGAGAGAGAGAGGACAACACCTACACAATGATTGGTTACTAAACCATGATCGTGTTCTCTCGCAACACTACACCAGGATAGGATGAGATAATCATCAACCTCCAATCCATATCCAAACAAACTAAACAACTCTAAACATAGAGGAAAACCTTCACAAGAGGTTTCCTAACCAAGATGCACAACTCACCACAAATAGGAATGACAATGAGTCACTTCCAGACAACCTCACGCTTCCCAAGACATCTTGTCACAATGTGACAACACACAAGAGAAAAAACTACTCCACAACACCCCATGACCTATGAGGAATATTGAGGACACCAAAAAAGCCAACCAAGAAGAAATGCAACCTACCCAAGTCTTCACAAGACTAGGTGTATGATCTCCCTAGGTTTGACAACTACGCAACTTTGAAAGAAGGCACACAAAATGAGGCAAGAGAAGCCACAAGTTCTCAATGACAACACATAGGAACACACACACAACACCACTAGACCTCTAGGACCATGAGGAACAAATTTAATTTACATGGTTTTCTCATATGAGGCCTCAAAAAAATGAAGAAAGATAAAGTCTTGAAACTAAGAAATTTGACTAGGTTTTTTAGGGTTTCAACGATTAAAACAACCGAAACAAAAAAACTACAAGGCATAAAAAAATTATTCAACAGTGGAATTAGGCTTAGAAAACCATTGTCTATCAATGGTTAAGAGAGTCTACATTATAGGGAGGGGGCTCTAGCTCAATTGGCTAAAGCATCCTATTGCAAGCAAGAGGTCACGACATCCAGTCTCCCCCACTATCCTCGTGGTACCGGAGGGCGTGTTGTGCCAGCATCACTAGTCATGTGAAAAAAGTTTACTAGGTCCATTGCAATTTATAGGGGGGTTACCCAATTGCTATAGTAAAAAAAGAGACAGTTTACATTCTATTTTTTTGTATGGGGAACCAAGTTGCCCAACCATAGGACCAAGGCACCCCAACAGTGTTAAACAAAATTTTGAACTTTTTTACCCTACAAACCAAGACACCCCATTGATGACCAGGTCACTCGACTATGCTACCAAGCTGCTCCACTGAGAACCAGGCCACCCAAGTAGAGTTAGACAATTTTTGAGCACTCCAGGTCAATTTTGGGTGAAACAAGGCCGCCAAGGTACAGTACCAAGCCACCCAACTTAGAAAGAAAGCATCTAAATCCATTTTAAACACCAATTCAAATGTTCCTAAGTTCATTTTATCATTTGCATAGTACAATTAGGAAGGGCATAAAGCAATTATGCTTGATACCAACACCAATACACAAAATTAAACCAATACACTTTTTTCATTATCAAATGTTACAAATTACATCAATATGACTCAAACATCCTTTACATATACATTTTACATTTGAATGAAGTACTTAATAGCATAAATTAAACTTATTACAACATGGTACTGAACTCAAGCTTGATCCTCGAACTTTTAGTTCCCAACAATGGTTACCGTGCCACCTAACCTCATGGAATTGAAAGGATCCACTCCCACTATGCTAGGAAATAGTCACATGGACCACAAGCACAAAACTCATGCCAAATAAATGGGGAGGGCTTACACATACACCATGCATTATGAAACACTCAACATATGCATTATAAGTCAAACAATCATCCAAAACACATAATGGATCAAATATAAATCATCATTTGGTACACTCATAATGACATAACTCAATCCACATTGGGAAAACTCACCAATGACAATCTGCATTGGGCCAAGTCACCAATGCCATACAAGAAATCATCCTTGGGAAAATTCACCAAGGGAATAACACATGGGATAACTTGCTACTAGGGTACCACAAGGATCATCATTGGTCCAACTCACCAATGGTGGATCACACACACACAAGACACTAGGGTAAGGTGTTAGAGAGCTAGTTAGGGAGTGTCATCACATTGCTCAAAGGTATGGCACCCGTGAAACCTAGTACTCTCATACAAATGAGGATACTTGGTCTTACAAGACCCGAGCTCCCTAAGCTAGCATGTCTTCCTAAACATCCTTAGCCTTTACAAGCACTCAAGGCATGAGAGGGGCATCCATTATCTTACTTAATTTATTACCCATGTTTCATTAATTATCACTTGATTAAATGACTCCCCACCTGTGATCAACCTACTTGCCACTTTGGGTCAAGGACACGTTGGGAGCCACTCTAATAACCCTCTCTAGTACCTTATTTCTAGGCTCTTCACACCACAAACAAGTATGACACAAAAAATGATGCACAAAATTCAATTTCATAAAAAAAATAAAAAAAATCCACAAGAACTATTACAATAAGTCATGGATACTTTTTTTAAAACATTAAAATTCATCATTTTTCATCAAAAACTTAAAAAAAATCTTCATACTTTCATAAGCCAAAAACCAAAGAATTCCCAAATCCACCAATGAAATTTTCTTCAAAATTTATTTTCAAAATTCAAAAATATAAAGATACCCTTTTGCTCAAAATACGCCCAACAACACACTTTTCACATAAAATTCACTTTTCATGCATTTCTCAAAATTTTAGGTATTATAACCCCATATTTTGGAAAATCTCAAAAAAATAATTAAAACAATGAAATGGACATGCAATTTTACAAAATGAATTGCATTGGCAGGTGTCTACACTCCCCCAATCCTATTCCAATATTCAAATTCAAAATAAATTGGCTAAATTAATTAAAACAAGCAAAATACTTCAAACACAATCCAATTTTGAAATGAAGAGTACATCATGTATGCCAAACGAGGGCTTACAAAGATTGGCAAGCACAATCCCCTACTAATTCCTAACCCAACAAATCTGACCTCGTCAAATTTCGTCACTAAATGCACTTTCAATCAACAAACTAATTTTTCACCCAAAAGAGGGTTTTTCTCTCTCAAAATTTATTCCCAAATAAAAATTACATAATGAAATAAAACCCCCTTTTTCCTTTTTATCCTTTCTCCAATTTCAAATTAAATAATATTAAATTCATTTTCCATTGAACTAAATTTGTAATCCCCTTCATTTTCCCAAAATCCCAATACATAGAGAATATTTTAATAAAAAATATCATAATCATTTAAATTCCTAATATCATTTGTGGAAAACATAGAATTTAAACCATTAATTAAATTAGACATTCACTAGTCATTCACGACACATAAGGATTCTGGAATAACTCCTAAATTGGATCTGGGCTCACATAAGGTCAAATATAACACATATCGTACTTGATTCGAGTACGACCAAGGAATGGATAGGGAGGCCCAATGTGACATCTCTAAATTAACCATCGTTGGGGAATAACTCAAACCTGTGTAGCCAAGTGGAGAAATAACCCTGTACCTATAACCATTCAACGCACATTAAGGGTACATATTCAATGTATATAGCAGAAGCACAACATAATCATCCCAATGGGGTCTAATAGCATAAGCATAAAATAACATCTATACATCTATCATATAAATCATTTCTTCTGGACATCAATAATCAGGATTATATTTAATCATAGCATAAATAATGCATATCACTGAACTGAAGCAAACTAACATATCCAAGCATATAAATATACAAAATGCTAACAACCGACATGTTGAAGAACCTCATCTCGAACATGTGGCAGTTCATACACACCAATCAAAGCCATAAAATAATCACCACAAAAATCATGAGGAAACAGTGAAGCTAAAACAATGATCCCACATTAACAAGATGCAAATAGGAGGGGCACTACATGAGTCCCCAACATACGGTTTTATTACATGCCTAAAAGAACAAATGGAAAAAGTAGTCTTGTAGATAGCACAACTTGTAGGTGCAACACTTAATTGAAGTGATTTGTGGTGTACAAAGTACCCCACTAAGGTGTATATAGCTACACAATTTCTAGAGGTGAGAACTCAAGCTATCAATGCTACATAATTCATATTGCTCAACACACACCTGACAATGTCATATGTCATGAGACTCACGAAACATCAACTTGTCCACTTCACAAAAGTTAAAGTGTGTGGCTATCAATTACCGGTGCAAGGTTTGTCACACATCCACCCATGACATTGCCACCAACAAAGTGGAACAAGCCCTACACAAGGTAAGAGGATAATATAATTGAACACAACTAACAACCCTAGTTACAACCATAGTAGATGGTTACGTGCTATCAGGAGAAAACGTACGGAAGGTGGAGGAAATAAAAAAAGTCATGGTGGAGCATGTGACAAAGGAATATATTGCTACTAGTATGGAGAACCTAGGCATACCTTGTGTGATTGCTCAAAGCTTCTGATGTATAGTTATTATGATGTCGATCACAAGATAGAGGATTTCCCTACATTGCTACAAGGGGAATCCCATAAGAAGCCAACACATTATTTGGAAATGAAAGTAATTAGTTGCTTAGGTTCCACCCCGTTTAAGCTTGCTGACCAAGGGTGGTGCCAACATATATGAAAAGAATAGCCATCAAAATTCTAGATGACATAATTAGTGGTGTTGAACCAACTAACAACACAAGATTAGGTTTAAAGAAAGCAATATGACAACCCCACCATGGCCATCTTCATGGTTGGACATGTTGCTCAAAGCACCTAACCAAATGGTACTAACTGTTGTCTAAAGATAGTGTTGGTAATTTCAACTCCGTGTATGCATAAAACATCATTTCCTTATGAAGTATATAGTTGCACCTAACTATATGAACCCTCATTTGGCCCATCAATGGCAACATAATTGTTGATTGGAAAAAATGGTTTTGTTTAGTGCATAAAATCACTCATTTAAAGTAGAGAACTCTTTTCTTGAACAAACACCCCTCCTCTAGCAGTGACAAAGGGTGGTTGTGAAAATGGTGTGCATTATTATTTCTTATACAAAACATAGTAGTAGGCATCTAGTTATAACAACTCACCATTGTTGCCTCAAATGTTGTGATGGTTTGTGAGACCATCACTATCTCCCAACAATCATTAACCGTATTAGTTGCTTAAGGGGTGCTTGAAGACAAGGGTCATGTTATGACTTGAGAAAAAAAGGACCGTATGATCATGGTAATCATTCATGTCGACTTCAAAACCAACTTAGTGGCATTGTTTGCACCTTAATATTATTGGTTGGCTTTTCACTAGTAATCATAGTCTAATTGTTAATGGTGGTCACATTTGCTTTACTACACTCCATTGTAGGCTTGGGCATAGGCTCAAGCCAAGTGTTAGGTGAAAGGGAACAAATCGACATTGAAAGCAGTTGGGCAAGTTGGTATACAAGACACATTATATAAAACACTTATCACCTATTCGAATGCTTATGGTTTCTTTCAAGTTCTAGGAAAGATCTACTTCAATGAATAAGTGTCTTTAAAGGTGGGAATAATAGTTGTTATGATCATGATAGATAGAACGATCTAAAGGCTTAAATAAGCCAATTTACAAAATCCTAGAATGGTAACAACAAACCACAAAACTTAATCCATACTTGGATTTTGAGTTTGGCTTTACTAGAAACCATAAAATCTTTTGTCCAAAGAAAAACACAAGCATACTTCTAATTAACCATGGACCATGTTTAATAATGGTTGCATAGTGTTTGGGATTAGAAAACCTAAAGACAAAAACCCTTGGTCACATTTTGTGCAACCTCAAGTTTGACACCATGTGACTTACAAGCTAAGCATGTGTGTTTGCCTCAAATATCTATACAAGACAATCGCAAGGAAAAGCCTGCACCTTAGGGCTGCCTATAT
>VDFB02336884.1:0-154630 GCA_007258455.2 Sequoia sempervirens | reverse complement strand
TCATCTCTGAAAATGGTTATATCAAAATGTCTTGCACAAGTGTTCTATCATTGTTGAAAGTTTTGATTCAATAGAAAGTATAAAAGTATTTGTTTGATTTGTAGCTCAAGAATTGTTATAATGTGATTAAAGTTTTTGTTATCTCAATACCTATCTTGTGTCATTATGTTGCACTATTGTTGCAGTGTCTTATAAAGTTGCATTGAAATCAGTTGGTTAAGAAGTGATTCAATAATGTTGGTCTTCATTTACACAGTCTTATGAGTTGCATCTGTATTGTCATCATGCTTTGATTGTTAAACATTGTTAGTCACATTTGTTTTGGAAAATACAAGATATCTCAGTCAAATCATATTGGCATAAGTTATCTAATGGACTAAGTTGATGTTGTCATATCTTTATTTACCCCTTTTCATAAATGCTTTCAAAGTGATTACTCTACTCTGTTGTCAAAAGAAAGGATATCGAAATTAAAATTCTTGGTCAAAGTTGAAAAAGGTTTAGACACTGATTCACTCCCCCCTTTCAGTGTCTGTCTATAACTCCAACAGAATGTTTCTCTAATGAAGAGACAACTAAAATTGATGTTGACAATAAAAGACACATAGTAAATGCATATCAATAACAAGTGTCTTTTGAGGGAGAAGATGAAGAGAATTGTGTTGTGAATGTTCTTGAGATAGAAGAGACTAATGTGACTTTGAGAAGACCTGATGAGGAAATTAAGGAATTAATTGTTGTTGTTGCTCAATTTAAAAGCATCTTCCATTTGAGAAATAGGATTGTAAATAATGATCAAGGTAAAGTTGGCAGTGTATTTATCAAGGAAAAAAGTAAATATAAAAAGGATATTCAAACAAGTAAGAAAAAGGAAGAACCTAAAGCAAAAAACACCAAAATATGGGGAAATAAATCTTGTGGAATACATATTGATGAACTAGTAGCTCCCCTATCAATTCAACCCAAGCCTCAAAAGTTGAAGGAAGATGAAGAAAAGAAATGGACTGAGATTAAAGAGGAAGGAACATCTACTCCAAGTAAAGGTCAAATTGAAAAGAACCTTGTAGTGGCATATGATGTACCCAAGTACAGCCCAATTGACATGTTCTAGTTGTTATCACAAGTAAAAGTATCAGTCCCACTTCTTGAGATGATGAAGATTGAGGAGCACAAAAGCAAAGAAGTAGCTTTTATCAATGGTGTTGATACAACTTGTAATGAAAAAGGGGTGGATACTCAACCTGAAGTGAGTAAAGTAAAGAAAAAACAAGAAGAGACTGAGGGAAACAACAATGATGAACCTCAAGTGCTTTTGGGTGCCACACTTATAGCATGTTCAAATCAAGTGGCCCCTTTTTATATTACTTTGATCATTGATGGAAAAGTGCTAAAAAAATGTATTATTAATTCAAGGACATCTTCCAATATCATGCCAATTAAAATAATGCAAGCATTTGGGTTGAAGATCACCAAGGCTTATGGAAAATGTTATGCAATGGGTTCTAGAGAGATTTTTGTCATAGGGATCATAAACGAAGTACCTAACAAGTTGGTGGTATATCTAGACAAGGACTTGATGATGAGTATAACTGTGGTGGACATTCCCCCCACTTACGAAATGCTTCTATCTAGAAAGCGGTCTACTGCCATTGGAGGAAATATGCAATGCAACATGTCTTTTGCCACTATCCATATTGATTGCAAAGACTTCAAACTCTCTAGAGAGCCAAGGGCTTCACACATGATTGAGGAGATAGAACCTGAAGAACATATCCACTTTGTTGATTTAGAAATTGATAATTTCAAAGTTGATGAATTTCATGTATAAGAAGAAAAAAGACTCGCACCTATGGAAAATGAAGTAGTAAAACAAGCTGATAATGAAGAATCATGGAAAATGTATTTTGATGGGGCTTGTTCTAAGGAGGGATCTAGTGCAGGAGTCATATTTATTTCAGCCAATGGGAAAACTTTCAAATTTTCACTTTCATTATTGTGCGTTTACACAAACAATGTTGTTGAGTATGAAGCTTTACTACTAGGATTGAGATTAGTAAGCAGACATGGAATTAGAAAGCTAAGAGTCCTAGGTGACTTAGAATTAATTGTATCCCAAGCCAATTCAATATTTGTCTCAAAAAATAAAATACTAAAATAGTATAGGAATGTTGTTTGGGATTCATTATAAGTGTTTGACGCTTTTAAATTTTATTGGGTGGAAAGAAGCAAGAATGGTATGGAAGATTTGTTGTCTAACATAGCACTATGGCCTAATGGTATAACATTTTTTGGTATCTCAAAGGTTGAGGTACAGACAAGGCCTTCTATCCCTAACAACATTTAGAATTGGTAGGTGTTCAATGATGATGAAGATATATTGAAGTTCCTACATTATATAAATGAATATGAAAGTTAGGAGATAGACTTTGGAGCTTTTGTGGAGGTCATTGATGGAAAAGAAACAATATTTGGAAATGAAATAATCCAACTCAAGACTAACAAAATCCCCAAGGGTCTTGTTGCTTTGGAAAGGGTTTTTGATGGTCCTAATAAAAATACTGTTAAGAAAAATTCAACACATCAAGATGACCTAGGAAGTAAATTTGGGGACCAAAAATGCTCGAAATAAAGTTTATGTGGGGAAAAAAATGAAACCCTAGATCAAAGCAATGTTAATTTATTTATTAAGAAAATAAAAACATGTATTTTCCTGGTCTAATGATGATCTGAAGGCATACAAAGAAGAGTTGTTTCAGCATGAGATACCTTTCAAGCCAAATGTAAAGCCCTTTAGGCAAAAACAAAGACCAATAAACCCAAAATTGACACCCAAAATGCAGGAAGAAATAATAAAGTTAAGAGATGGTAGAATTATAAAGCCCATCAGGAATTCCACTTGGGTGTCCAATCTTGTACCTATCAGAAAGAAGAACGGTGATATTATACTGTGTATAGATTTCAAAAACCTCATATATCATCATTAAATGACAACTATTCATTACCAAACATGGAGGCAATGCTACAAAAGGTCACTAGTTGTGAGTTAAGTACAAAATTATATACACAATATGTATGGAATTTATCCCTTGTAATTGGTAAAATCTCTATTATTTTGATAAGATACCCAACAAGAATTAATTATGTGAACTTAAATTGATATGATATGATACCTCACAAGATTTAAGCATAAGAACTCTTAAATGTGTGGAAATTGTTAGAGATATTTTCCTTAATGATGGTATCCCAACTTTATCCTTTTTATACCAACACAAATAACATTGTAAATGATTACAAGAGTATAGCTACCAAATGAAGTAAATAATAGGACAAATTTAGAAAATTATATTATTCATTACATTAGCATTGTTGATAACATCCAGTGATTCACAATATCAACTTGTTTTGAATGTAAGATGAGTGCTAGGAAATATTTGAACAATAATGTGATTAAATTGACCTACAAGAGTCATGAAAATATTAAAAATATTTCTAAATATAGATATGTAAGGGTTGGGTATTTATCTAATTAGGCACATTCTTCACATCAAGAAAGGAAACAACCTTCAAGTGTGATACTTATAGAGGTCCCCTACTTATTTTTCCATTATCAAAGGTCGTTGAAATAACATTTTATTACCTTAATATCATAATCCTTACTATAAAATTTAATAACATTTTAAATATATAAAATATATAAAACTTTGTGGGTGTCATTTGTTGAATCAACATTGCATGCATTCAAATGCTATTGAGACAACATTCCTATTGATATGAATATTTCTATAATATCAACCATTCCTCAATTGAAACCATCTCTACATTAATGAATTGATGTTTTGTATTGCATATATTTTTTTCTCAATGCATGCACATATGGCCATTGAATTTGATCCAAAAAATTTATTTGAAGTCTACTTGACCATTGGGTTCATGGTGTTTCATGTTCATTAAAGGTTGAAAACAATATAAGAGATGCAATTCAATCATTTTTAGTGGGCTATGTCATAAAAAATGGATTGTAATGATTAAGGATGGTATGTGACATCTCTAAGAATCTTTGAGAAAGGTTTAGACATCAAAATAACACAAAAAACTCATTTTAGTAAAATTATCGTCTAACATCTCTCTCTTTATCTCTCTCTTATCACTTTAGTAGTATTGATGCAAGGGTACTCCCCTCACATGCATTCTCACAACAACAAAATAAATCTTCCTATGAAGGGTACTACCCCTCAAAATTATACATGTCCAACAATTGTGGTTTTCACAAATATAAAATGAACACAACTCCATTAAATTTTAAAAATATGGTTGCAACTTCTGAAGAATGAATTGAAAAACATCATTCAAAATAGAAAACAAGTTCAATCAACGTCCCTTAGAATCTTAATCACATAATCTACACTCTTTGCAACTAGACAAGATAAATGCAAATAACACTTCATATTTTCCTTTAATAAACATATTAAAATATGAAATTATAGACTATAAAGGATCTCAAAACTTAATCTACCATAGTAAGGGATGATATACATCAGCTATATAGACATACAAATTTGGATTATGTAATGCCCAAAACTGTGGACTAAAAATACAGATAAGGACAAGACACAATTTTCAAATTTCAACCACAAACACTTGCATAATTCATGAAGGTTGCTTCCTATACATGCACTTCATGAAAGAATGACAAAATTTGACCAATCATTTATATCAAATTGTTTAGGTAAATAATTGTTGTGACATTCATGGTTGGGTTCAAGTGGAGACAGGGAATCCACATCACTGAGATAGACCTAATTATTTCTACTAACTAATTAATAATTTGAAACATAATCAAATCACATGTTAAACAATCAATTATATAACAATAGTAATCTCAAAGTAATACAAAGAGAACAAGACCTAGGGGCCAGACCTATTCCTCGAGGGCTTGTCTCTGACAGCCTTGCCTACATATTGTGCAAAGGCTCCCTAGTTCAACAACTTGAGTTCACCCAACTCATATTTGATTGACCAACAATCACATTTCACCAATTTTTATCTCACAACTAACTCACAACGATATAGCAAATACATAAAATGATCAAAAATGATAAATTTATAAGGGCTCCTTTTCACTATAAGGAGTAATGGTTAACAATACCAATTGTAACACTACTCAAGGGCCACATGATAAATAAGATAACCAAGTATGGTCTAGAATGAAGGTGACCATATCATATCTTAAACAAATGATTATAATTATAGTTGAGGTTTCAATCTAGACAATACAAAGGTCACCATATAACATTAATAAGATTACGAGGTGAAAGGTTAGCAAGATAATTCACATATTGAATCTTTCTAGACAATTCAATCATCATACACTCGGTTGAATAACACAAAGGGTATAACCCTTAAGTTCAAAGATGACTCTACCTTAGTCACACTCACAACCTAATAACAATGACATACGCTAAACTCTTTTCTCTACTCCAATTCATCCTATGCCTCTATTCTTTTATTTATAAACTATATGAGTGGGTATGCAACCCTTTCTAGGGTCCTTTTCCTCCAAACAGTTTCATAGTTGGTTGTCACCCACTTAGGTGAAGTCGGGGATTGGATATCTTAACAACATAAGGGGTATAGAATCAATCCCTAATAATTTGACAAAACTTAGTCATGCATATTATAATTTGAATAAATTAAGATTAATACTCAACATAATGAAAATGAAAACATTTAATGAGGATTGTATCATATATGTTATTTCAATGCACTTGAATGTATCACACAATAAAGTTACTTGCACATAGATTACTCAGCTACATGAAAATTTGGTGTCAAGTTTTTTATGCTCATAATGCATTGTTTCTTTAGAGGGATAACTTTAGACAAGTTCACATATAATATATAATGTGTGTGTGTGTATATATATGCTTTCTACTTCTAAATTTGTTCAACATAGATAAACATAAAACTGAAATTCTTGATCTCATAATTGTATAGTTACATGCTACAAGTACACATCTTATACTCATAAAATAAATTTGGGTTTCCTTACTAATATGAGAATAAAGATAAACAATGTCATTTTGATAGAGAATCATCTTCAGAAAAGAACATCTCCATTATGTTGATAAATAATAATTTTCAATCCTATCGAACCCAATTTATTTCAACATTGCATAATGAAAGAGAATATAACTAACAGTTTAAAATTTTCAATAGGTCAAACTACGGATTGAAATAACTCACACATCATATATAATGTTTTATGTGCATATTACGATATCCTTTACTATCTTTCATTTAGATAAAATAATATGATATTTCAATACAAAAAATTATCTAAATAACTATCAAATAGTACCATGAGTGTGATACTTGAATTCTAGTAAATAGAGCATTCCAACACCCATTATCCTTACTAGTTCTTATGTATCAAAAAATTATATATAAATGATTGTTACTAGCATTTGATGACCAAAAGGGATATAGAATCTCAAGCTCTATTCATTTAGGGATAACATTAAAATCATCATACAATTGCTTATGAACAAGGGTTTAGCTGGAGACCAATGGAATGGTCGAGGGAAGCCAAATTTCTAATCTCAGTCTAAAACATAAAGATTACACCAATAGGCTTCATAGGTTTTCAACCTTCCCCATAATTCCTTATCTCAAACTTAAGCCTAAATGGCTAACGGTAACCACTACTCAGTAGTGAAATTTGTTGGCTAAGCCATAGATTTTAGCAACAACCAGAATTACCCATTTGAATTCAATATTCCCAATATAGCATATGTATAGTTTACTTATAGTGAAATCATCCACCTGTAGCCCTAAAACACTCAAAGATACGATCTGGTAATAAACACAAACTCTCATAAATTTCCCCACTATAATTGATGTACATAATACACAACCAACACTCTCAATACGCACGATATAGTCTACCATGCAAATGCATCCACACGACCACAAATATTAGGCAGGTATGCTTAAAATCAGCTAAAGATAGACCCCCACACCTGCATAAATACTCTCCAAGGGCCTGAGTTGGGGTCTTGAGCCCTTGCCTCTACTCCACAAATCCTTTGTCCTCCATGAAACCTGAATAAGGGACTTTAGTCATACAATAAATTTGAAATGGTAGTGTGATTCTTTGCATTCCAACCTCCATCGCTTGGAGAAAGTGACATGCCTAACCACCATTTTCTCTATTTCCTTCCACTTTTCTCCTCTCTCCTTTCCCCCCATAGCTTCATCAACAAGCTATGTTCCTTAAGCCAAACACCACCAACCTCATTTATTGCCTTGGCTATTTTCTGGCATTTTCCCCTGGGGTTTTTATTAAATTTAATCCCATTTTTCTATTTTCTCGATCTCTCTCCACTTTCATAGGCGACCTTTGCATTAATGGTGGCATCCATTTCCTCCATTCCTTTGCAAGAATGTAGTTGGAGCTAGCATATCATTTTTCATGCCATAATTCTATTTTCCCAGCCACTAACACAATTTGACATTTGAATGTAGGTAATTGATCTTGAAATTCGTGCAATGGCCTAGTGTATCCCATTTACCCACCTTGCATTAAAACATAATTGTCGGGTTTGACTTGCTTTAAATGCGACCGTAGATCTTCAAGTGATTCACAACAACAATGTGAATCATTCATTTGAGCAATCGTCTCTTGCCACGTGTCACCAACCCGCATACCCGCTTTGGTCAACCCAATTCAATGCAAGCATTCTGCAGAATGGAAAAATTCTACCATGTGTCATGCTTGTCGAGGGTTGGGCATCGCTAATCCCTCTTACCTCATACTTGAAGTTTTTAGCTATATAAGAGCGAATTTGCACCCTAGGTGCAATTCCCCTTTTTGCCTTTATCCACCTTAGAAAACTAAAGTTGGAGGTGTAATTCCACTTAAGCTCGTTGATGGTAGTCCACTTGGTGCCTATTTTGTGTGTTAATGGAGGTGTTTCTATCAGAGACACCCACGCGGCACACAAATGTCTGTGTGGTGCACTTACGTCCTTGGTAGATTCCTACAACTGAGCAAGCAGAGGCATTACTCTTCCCATTAGCAATGAAGTTGTAATGCCTCCTTTGGAGGACCGATTCAAATATGGTCATTTTTATTCATTCTCTCTTCAAATTTATCGCTTCAACATTCAATCCAACTTCTTCACAACCCTTTAGTAGATCAAGCCTTCATTCTTGCACACTTCAAGCTTCCATACTCATACTTTTGCATCCATTTTCACTCACTTCCAAGCATTCCAAGCACACCATTACAACAAAAGTTTCACTCTGTCAACTCGGTAGAGAACATTTGGGACCATGCCATTGCAACAGAGGCTTGAGTTCCTCTCATTTCTTCCCCAAGAAGCCTTGAGTGATCTTGGTGGAGGTGGTAAGCTTCCCTCTCCTCTCCTCTATCATTTGGTTGAGTAGCATAGTACTATTTTGTAGTGCTTGTGTTATCTTTTCTTTATTGCTTCTTTATCTCGTTTCCTTGGCTGTCTGTGGAGATGGAAACACCTAAATGGGGGTCTAACTAAGGCAGGCCCCTATATAGCCACCCAACATTTTCCCTCTTGTTGTGTGTAGATGCACGTGTTGTGAGAAAAATCAGCTAGCAAATGAATTTCTTGGTGAGATCCTTCTTACTCTCCTTACATTTGCTTTTCTACTTTATAATATTAGAGAATATATTGTTTATTTACTTGTCACATTCTAGCCTTTTAGTTGAGTAATTAAGTTGTTAGTCTTTTTGGTGAGTTCAACCTTGTCTTTGTTGTTGTCTGACCGTACAGACTACAACACACTTTTGAGATGCCAACGTGCCGCATTGTCGTCTAAAGTCTACGTTGACGTCCTCAGGCAGAGAGCTCCCTAAGGCGTAGAGTTGAACCCAAAAACTGACTCGCCTAGCCCCATCTTGCAATTCAAGATTGTAGAGTGATTGTAGGACCTCATAATCCTTGTCATTCTCATCCTCATACCCTCATACATTGCAGTAAGCTAAGGTAAGTTAGGGTAGCCTCTCGCGTCTTGACCCTCCGTGACTTGGGGTCTTGCACATAGTGATCCCCCTCTCTTACATTAGAAAATCTTAACAAGCAAGTCCGAACATATATGTCTGAAGCTCTTTTACACCTATCAAGGTTTGCCCATTGGCCTTACCCTTTACCTTCTACCTCATGATTGGCATGCTTTGAAGGACTCAAGAAACAAGACCGAACTAGGGAAAACTTTAGTGGCGAATCTTCACCAATTGGCAAATTCTAGGAATCGGTCAACTCAAAATTGGCAAATTTCTCACACCCACAGGGTATCCAAATCACTCGGAATATACGAAACGTAGGTCCAATGCATGTCAATTCGCCAATAATTTTTTTTATGAGGCATATTTAAGCAACAAATTCTCCATTGTCAAACTACGCATTTCAAATTGACCGACTAATATTTTCACCTGAATCTCGGAAGCATTTAATAAAAACCATCTACATATTCGCCAATACTATTAAAACGACATTGTATCAGGACCCATTTTTCCAATTAAAATTTACAAATAGTTGCTTGTGAAGACTCATTTTGCCAATTAAAATTTATAAATAGTTGCTTATGAGGACCTATTTCGCCAATAACATTAAAAAATAATTAAATTTGAGGACACATTTCGCCTTGAAAATTACAACGTATTCGCCAAATTTTTAATATACCATTTAAAAATCCCGCAGAATTTTCCAAATATGGAATCATGGATTGATATAAATACAATCGAAAGTGTCATTTATTCTTACACATTTTGTTCGATTTTGAGGTTCTACTTCTCGATTCGGAAGTCAGCGAAAGTCAAAAATGTAGACTTAAAGGTGAGTGATCACTGATCATTTCTTCATAGTGTTATTAGTTATAATAATAAGTTTTCTTTATCTCTTTTCCATTCTTTCTCCAGTCTTAAAGATGATATTGAGTAGGGAATGGGATCTATAATAGTATTCTCTGTCCTTCTTAAACAAGAAGACATTTTTTTCTAGTTTTTTATTTGAAGTGAGAGATGAATATGCTGATCGAATTAGAGATTAATATGTCGAGCAACTCGAGCAGCAACAATAAGGCTCATGTCGCTCCTCAAGGTGGTGAAACTACTCCTACTGCTCCTTAGGGTGTTGAAAATACTCTTGTCGCTCCTCAGGGTGGTGAAACTACTCATGTCGCTCCTTAGATTCAGGGTGGTGAAAGTACTCGTGTTGCTCCTCAAGGTGTTGAAAATACCCCTGCCGCCCCTTAGTTTGGTGAAGATCAAGAGACTCAAATGCCATCAAAACGCCCAAAACTTAGACATACCATACAATCTTACTTTGGAATTACCAAAGCTTCTGATCGATCAGGTCAAGATGGAGCTACATCATCAACTCTTCCACCAAATATTGGTAGCATTCACAATACCTCAGAGCCAGTGGAAGGTCAAGTTGAGATTGTCATTGATTTAAATCAAAATGTATCAAATTCAAATGGGGATGGCAATACCACAGAAGATGATCCAAGGGATACCCTGGTTAGCTAGAATGAGATAAATGAATTGGATGAGGATGATGTTGGTAGCAAGAAAAGGAAAAACAAACCAAAAAGGGGGTGTGAGTGGGAAATGACAAGAAATTTTCAACTTGGTTGGTTGTCAAAGTACCCATTCATTGTAGCAATGGGGAAATCAAATGATATTGAAAAAGCAACACATGCCAAATGTACGATTTGTACTTGGAAATTGGGAAAACCCAAGACGTTGTAGCTAAAGATTGACACTATAGAAAAGCATATCGGTAAAGTTTATGAAAAACAAATCATAGACAGAAAGGAACAATCAGTCTTACGATGGAAATCAAAGGAAGAATGTCTTCATGTTAGGTATGCCACGGATTATGAAGAGCATCAACAAAGCATGTCGAAGCTTGCTACATGTAAAGGTACACTTGAGGTTCAATTTGGAAAAGCAATGGAAGGAGCAAATATGTCAAAAACTGTTCAGATGAGTGTTGTTTTTCATATTTTGTCTAGAGGGCATCCTATGACAGACTACCCAGAATATTCTGGTTTATTATTTTTTTGAATGTTCCTCACGATCCCTACACACATTGGTCAGTAAACGTTGGATGGGAATGGGAAAAGTGTCTTGTTGCAGTGGAAAAGGAAGATTTAAAGGAGAAAGTAAAAGAGTCAAACTTCATTGCATTATCTTTAGATGAAGTTACTGTGGTAGAAAATACTTCTTGGGTTTGTATGCATTTGTATATTGTACAACAACATGTTTTCCAAGCTCATCTTCTTTGTGTTCATAAAATGAAGAACAATTCAACATCACATAATATATTTGAACTAGTCAAAAAATATTTGAATGAAATTGCAGGTATGGATGAGTTGACAATTGCAAAAAAGTTTGTGTGTATAGGAGTTGATGGAGCTGCAGTGATGCAAGGTCAAAGGACTAGTGTTTGCACAAAGTTACAAACTACTTGTGCACCATACATGCTTGGCATTCAAAATTGTAAGCAAGTTTCCTACAGTATCAAAAGTTGAAAATCTAGTCTGTGAGATCCACGCATACTTCTACCGAAGTCCCAAACATTTCACAGAATTTTAGAATTTTGTTGAGGGAATAACACCAAGAAACAAGCTTCTCAAGGATGTCGATACTAGATGGATCTCCCTACATGGACCAGTGCAACGAGTTCTTTTAGAATATCAATCCTTAATTGGAGTGGTGTACGAAAACCGCAACATAGTAGACAAAGCTCCTGGCCTCTTACATAGGTTAAGTGATATAGAAACACTCTTGACTTTAGCTAGTCTTATCCCCATGTTGGATGGAATGAACAGTCTTGTGAAGAAATCCCAAGACAGAGCTATGTAAATTAATGAATATGCCCATCTGCGTAAACATACATGCTTGGCCCTTGATCATCTATATCTAGATTTAACACAAGATGGCATAGATTATAACCTGTGGCAAAAAATTATTGATTTGAATGATCCTGATAATTATTTATAGTTTAATGGAAGCAATAACTTATGTATCCATGTATGTGGATATGAGATACAAATGTACCGATGTAAGACTACTAGGCGCTCTAGCAGACAAGTACCTGTTAATGAGGAAGATTTTAAAGACATTGTTAAATCTGTTGGTGATAATTTGAAGGAAATTGCAAAATATCTTTCCTCAAAGATTCGTGAAAGATTCCCTCAAGATGAAATACTTGAAGCCATGAGTATTGTGTATCCTCAATTTTAAGCAAACCGAGATAACCCAAGATTTTTTCATGCTCAAGTAAAAATATTGATCGAACAATTTTCAAAAATTGTAACAATCAATGAGTAGAAAATAGAAGGAATTTTAAATGAAGATAAGCTAAGAAATCAATGTAAGGATTTTGCAGTAGCTATTAAGGACCAGTATAAATCCATGGGCAAGGACAAGGCCTTTGAACCGGGATCAATAAAAAGGGTTTGGACAAACTTAAGTCAGAGTGAAATATTGTGTGATAAGATATCAAAATATTTCAAACTTGTTGATTTATGTCAAACAATGATATTGGGGTCGGTGGAGGATGAGATAGTTTTCAGTACATTACAACTTTTGAAATCAAAGTTAAGAAACAAACTAGACAAGAATTTGGAAAATTGCTTGAGGATGAAAGGAACTGCATATAATATCAAAAAAATTCCTTTTGATAGGGCACTCACAATCTAGAGGTCCACATGTGAAAGAAGAGGGACCAGTCTGTGCAACACTCCAATTCCAAAGGCTGGTATTGGTGGCACTACCATGGGCAGTGAGACTGGGACAAATGACATTGACAAAAATGACATAGTGAATGTTGAATTTGAGACACACGTCGAAGAAGGTGAAGACCAGACTCAGAATCAAGAGCTTCAAGATGACTCTTTTACTCTATTTGATGTTGAACGTCAGTTTTGGGACCCTGACTCCATTTGGGAAATGGAAGAGAATTAGCAGCTTTTAGGTATTTATACTGCACTACAAGATTCATGAATCATTTTCCATTGTTCTAAACTGTAGTTGATATTTTATATTGTATTGAATGAAAATTGAAATTGTGAATCATTGCACTTCATGATATTTTATTTTATATTGCACTTCGTGAATCATATTCCAAACTTTAGTTGATGATATTTTATATTGTATTCCATGAAATTTTGATATTTTATATTTTATATTGTATTCCATGGTATTGAATTTGATATGTGTTTCTACATCATTTTTAAAGAACAACACTTATCACTCAACTCATAAATCCCTATTGCATTTCCATTCACAAAATATTTGATACATAACTCAAAGAATATTAATCCATTCCTTGAATAGAAGTTAACAGTTCAACATCCACAACTTATAAGCTAACATAAGCTAACAATTCAACATAAATAACTTATAAAGACATCCACACAACTTAAACAATAAAAGATTAAACTACCAAATCACCTAAATTATTCAAAGAACTCCTTATGCAACCATCACCATAAAATCTTTATTCACAAATAAACATTCCACAACAATGAAATTAACCAAAAATTTATCATTCCAATAATAGACAATCCACTGGCAAACTACTCAGCAAAAGCACAATAAATCCACACAGTACATACCATAACTCAAAGATTGTGCATGCATGAACTTCACCATTGTTTTTCTATATTGAAATAACAAAAAAACAATAAAAATAGCAAAGTTTTTTTGTCTTGATAACGATTCCTTGAAGACAACCATTTTAGAAATTAAAATAAAGTCTTTGAAGTATCAAGAGAGACAAATTAAAGAAAATAACATAAAAAATAAAAACTAAATAGCACTGACTCCTTCGCTTTCAATATTTTTTGCCTCATGTGCCTTTAATCTTTGCTTGTATTCCCAGTACTTGGTGACAATTGCGGTGATGTTTTTGCTCCCTGGCGTTGTAGTAATCTGTAACCTGGTTCTCCATTTTCCCAAAGCCTTTTCAAAATCAAACAACATATGAGATCTTCTCTCTTCTCCATAATTATAAGCCTTCAGGTGGAGCTCCATTGCACTGAGTTTTGAGAAGGACTCCCATGTCACTGTAGCAGGATTAGATATTTCTTTATTGAATTTCTCTCTAAACTTTAGAGAGATCTCTCTTCTATCTAGAATCCTTTCATCAAACTCATCAGTAATTTCTACTCCCAGAATATGAAAATATTTTTTAATTTCCTCCAACATTTCATAATATTTTTCAAGTGTGTTCTTAATTTCATTCACTAGATTATCATATATATTCAATTCCATTCTAATGAAGTGGACCAGGAAGGATCTGGCTCCTTAGGATTATTCAAAATTTTATCACCAATTAATATCTTCGGATCCATAGAGTTCAATTCTTTCATTTCCTGAGAGAGCACATAGAAACTAGTTTGATCTTTTCTGACATCCTGAAGTTCTCCTACTAACTCCTTCCTCTTGTCAAGAACTCGAGTGTAAAACTACAAAGATTTATTTAGAAATAAGATAGCCTCTTGAGATATTGTTTCAATCCCCTCACAAGCAGCTCTGGAATAGCTCAAATTCTTTTTAATTTTCTCTATGGTGAGCACATTGATGCCCTCTACTTGAGGCTGATAACTTGAGGCTTCATCAGATGTGGGAGGAGTGGCCATGGAAGAAATAAAGTTACTCAATGTGAGGACTTGAGATTGCAGTTTTATATTTTCTTTCCTCTGTTCTTTCACTCTTTTAATCAAGGTAATGACTGAATAATTGGCATGGTACATATCACCTTCCAGTGTTGGAGGCCCCATATCAACATGTGTGACTTTGTAGTCCATCATTGTTATTTCATCTTCATTTAAATCCTTGATAGAGTCAGCAATTTCTAACATTTGAATTCCAGAAGTAGCATTAGTCACCATCCTTGAGATTCTCTTGGCTTTCTTAGGTTTTGAAGAGTTTTGAAGTAAATTTGCAACTGTATCCACTCCAACTATCATTGTAGGAGTATACTTTCTCTTCTTCTCCACTTCTTTTTTCAGCCATCCTAGGGAGGCTACTACCAGACCAAAATCTTTTTTTCTAGTAATAGTTTCTTTAGGAGCGGTAAGAGTGAAAGGTGGATTATCAGATGGAGAAGAGGGCATTTCAGAGTCTTCAGACATAGGAGGAAAGATATTATCTTCAGCAATCTGTTTAAAGATAGCTTCATAATCTGCAGCCATAAGTTTTTCTTGATTGGTATTCTTCTTAGGGGTAGGAGAAAGCACATTGTCTTGTTCACAGATGCTCTTCAACTTGACTGTTTCTTGTGGCCTATCACCATCACCTCTTGATTTACAATTTGCACTAGACGACCTAACAAAGGGTTTCCTTGATGATACACTTGCATTAGATGCTTGTGTAGACCCTTGTTCATTCTTTTTTTTATGACTTCGGCTCCTGAACAAGACCAACAACTTGTCGCCATTTCCCATCCAACCAATCCTGGGTTATTTTAAGCATTGGGGCAGCACACCCTCATATCTGAAATTTCTCTTTGGTTCCAATCAACCCTAGGGTGGGATTTATCAGGCAATTTTTCATATCCAGGATCTAAGATTGTTGAATCCTCAGCTACATTTTTAGGAATGTCAAATTGAAGACCGAAAGCTTGTATCTATTTTAGTGTTAGCCTCATATAATCTCTTCTCAAAACTTCATTCTCATCGACACAATCTTCCTAGAAATCTTCGATAGATGGGTGATGCTGATATGAGTTCCCTCCAGAGATTCTACTTCACAAAACCCTTATTGTCAAAATTAGCTCTCATAGACAAATTATGTAGGTTATATTCCTTGAGAAGTCCTTCAACTCCCCTGGCCATTTGGTTTGTTTTGCACAAAAAAGAAGGGGTCTCCAATGGGAAGGCATACCCTCATTTCCCCATGTTTGTATACTTAATATTAACCATTTCCATTTGTTGAAAAACTTCCAGAAATATCATTAAATCTTCAGGATACCGAGGTAATTTCAATGGGGCTTTCTCAAAACTCCCTATTCTTAGATAGGAAAACTTATCAAATTGGATATAAAAACTCCCATATTTTGATACAAGAGAAATGGATTCAGGGGAAAGGTGCATTTTTGGATTTCCATCTAGCTTCCTCACGGCCTCCATTAAAAATGCATCATTAACATGAAAAAAATCACCCATTCCAAATTTTTTATTGAACTAAGGAAAGTGTTTATACACAAGCATATCAGAAGCTAGGGTTCATTACGGCTCCAACCTTGGCCAAAAGGACCTCTGACTACCTACAATGTAGGTTAGGCAAGAACACATACAAAAAGTAGCAGTCTTATGGAAATTAATTAATTTCTCATTCAAATGGAAGCAAATAACTTCAGCCCAGTAAATGAAAATGTTCTCATCACAAATTTTCAAGATAAACCGGTACATCTAATCCTCAAATAACTCAACTTGTGCATTCCCAACATTGCGGTGCAATAAAGCAATAACATCTGAAAGGAAAACTAGATGAGAAAAACAATTTTCCTAACATCAATACCTCAAGAAAGAATGTAGAAGAAACTTTAATTTTTCAATTATAGTCAAATTGAGATGCACTATGAGATAGATTTCAGAAATAGATTATTTAGACAAACACACATGAGCACCAGATATACGTGGGAAAACCCTTACAGGAGAAAAACCCACCACACCAAGAGAAATCACTTTGTATTACAGTAATCAAAGTTACACACAATTCCAGACTTATCTTTCTAGTGTCATTAAACAACATCATTCATCATGTACATTCTTCGAACAAAAAACTTTTAGGTTACAACCTTTACAGATTTTTAATCCTTCACTGATACAGTTTTTTTTTTTTTTCACACTTCATTGTTGATAGAACTACTATCCAACCTCAAAACATCTGCAATTTCCAACTGTATCCATGGCATTCCCTGACTGTCGAGCTCCCTCACAGAACTGTCACAATGAACAGACTCCCAATGGTTCCAATTCAGCTCTTTTGATTCGTCCATGTGATGCCACATCAGAAGTCATACACGGTCAACAGAATTCGTATTGAATTGGCATCTCGGTGAGACACTAACAGTGTTTCACCGATGCCACATTGAACTTGTACCAATGTCACTAAGAGTCTTTGTAGTCACTTTGACTTATCACTTTCGCCAGAAGGTCATAGCGAAACACTAAAGTTACACCGAAGTCCCCAAGCCTACCGAGCACCTTGTAGAAATCGGCAAGACTTACTCCTATCGCCAAGAGTTCATACCGATCTTCATATGCTACTCCAAAGTGTTCACCTATCACCAAAACATTTGTCCATCGCTGGAGAACTTACCAATTTATCTATGTTTCACCAATGACCAACTGTTCGCCAAGAGTTACCCCGATAGCCATCGACTATCGGCAAGACAATAGCTTATCGCTCTTCATAACGAAGTCTAAGAGTTATATCGATAACTCCCAAGTAGTCCCTGTCGGCATAGCTTTCTTCTATCGCTAATACCTTTCTCTGAGTTCATTAAGATATACCGAAGATTCCAACTTAAGTCTTAGTCACTAAGACATAACCACTTCGGTAGGACATCTTACTGAAGTCACTTCTTTCGGCTAAGTCTCTCTCCGATAAAACATAGTCGGCATAACATTTGATTTCACGGTGACTTCTCACCGAGCCATAATAAGTTACCCCGAGGACATCAATTCATACACTGTTGGCAAGAGAATATCACTTCGCTGAGACATCTTAGCGAGAACCATAAGCTTCACTGAAGATCACAGTCGCTAAGAGTTACGTCGATAAACGAATGAATGGCCTTTCGGCCAAAGCTCTTCCGAGTGCTATGAGGTCACAACGAACACACCTTGCTATAGTGATAGACTCCACAGTAAACCTTTCGACAAGACTTCTTCAGGGTCACAGCGACCTATTCAGAATTGGATGAAACAAATTGCTAGTCAGCTAGACAATCAGAATGTCACACCGACATTGCTCTAAAGGAGGTTTTAGTCTGTAATGTTTGAGGCACTTTTTCCAACAATCTCCCACTTGACGAAGATCATTCAAACACCTCCAGAGCATGCAAAAAATTACTTTACTGAAAATCATGGGCACTAAGGCCCATTGAACTGGCACACCACCTGAACTTGTCTGTGCTCACTAGCTTCGTCAATGCATCTGCAACATTCTCCAGAGTATCAACTTTTTCCAAACTGACCTTTCCATCCTCATCCATATCTCGTACAAAGTGGTACTGTACATCAATATGTTTCGTCCTGGCATGGAAAGTTGGATTCTTTGCTAGACAAATGGCACTCTGATTGTCACATAAGATTGTTATTTCCCCTACATCAAAACCAATGTTAGAACACAAATGTTTCAACCATACAACTTCTTTACAAGCATGAGTAGCTGCCATGTATTCAGCCTATGTAGTGGACAAAGCGACTACAGCCTGCCACTTACTCATCCAACTCACTACACCACCATTCAACATGAAAATGTATCCACTGGTGGATCTTCTGCTGTCAATATCCCCTGCCCAATCAGAGTCTACATAACCACGAATGTTGAGAGTCCTCTATGATTCAACCGAATTACCATGGTAACACAATGCAAAATCTGAAGTTCCTTTCAAATACCTAAACACCCTCTTCACAATATCCCAATGTATTCTTCCTGGATTAGCCATAAATCGACTAAGTACTCCCACTGCTTGGGAAAAGTTTGGTTTTGTACAGACTATTGCATACATGAGACTGCCTACAACACTAGCATAGGGCACACTGGTCATGTTCTCCATCTCAGTAGGAGATTTTGGATAGTCCTCAACAAATAGTTTCATTCCCTGCATGACTGGAACAACTAACTGTTTGCAATCATTCATACAAAATTTCTCTAGAACAGTCTTTATATACTTACTCTGACTGAGCCAAAGTTTTCTATTCTTCATGTCCCTGGTTATCTCCATCCCCAGAATATACCTTGTTGCACCAAGATCCTTCATTTCGAACTTAGCAGACAACTGAGACTTAAGATCAGAAATCATTAGCTTGCTATTTCCTATGAACAACATATCATCAACATAAAGAGCAATAACAAGCACTTGACCACTTTCAACTTTATAGTATACACAGTGATCAAATTTTGATCTCACAAAGCCTAAAGATAATACATAGGTATCAAATTTCTGGTACCACATTCTAGGTGACTGCTTTAACCCATACAGAGACTTCTTTAATTTGCATACCAGTTTTTCTTTATCTTTCTCAACAAAGTGCTCAAGCTGGGACATATAGATTTCTTCTTCAAGATCACCATGAAGAAATGTTGTCTTCACATCCATCTATTCAACCTCTAAGTCATAAGCTGCTGCAAGTGACAATAGAAATCTAATGGACATCAACTTTGCTACAGGAGAAAATATTTCCCCATAGTCAATTCCCTCTACCTGGGAATAACCCTTTGCAACCAGTTGTGCTTTGTATTTTTCTACACTGCCATCCAAACCAATCTTTTTCTTAAATACCCATTTACAGCCCACAGGTTTTCTACCTTTAGGCAAGGGCACCAGACACCAGGTTTCATTTTTATATAATGATGCCATTTCTTCCTCCATGGCTTCTAACCAAGAATCTGAATCAGACATTTTAATTGCCTCCTTTATAGTCCTAGGCTCATCAGTGCTAGAAATCGGGGCATAGGCACAAGTAGAATCAATTAATGAGAACCCATACCTATCTGGTTGTTTCCTTTCTCAGGTTGACCTCCTCACTGGTTGAGGTTGAGGTTCATCTTCTTCAGAGCTTTCAGAACTTCTTGAGCTCTCCTTAGTTTCAGGTACATTTTGAATCTTCAATTCCTCTTTCTCTGGTGTAGGAGGAATTGCTGCTACATCCTTACTATTTTCTGACTTTGTCTTTGACTGCAAATCCAAGGTGGAAGGTTTCAGCTCACAAAAGATTACACTTATGTTGTATACAACCTTCTCTATAACAGGATTCCAAAGCTTGTATCCTTTAATGTTAGCACTATAGCCAATAAATATACACTTAACAACCTTGTTGTCCAACTTAGATCTTTTTACATCTAGCACATGTGCATATGCTTCACAGCCAAAGACTCTAATATTTCTAAGAGAGGGCTTCTTACCAGACCACGCTTCCATAGGTGTCTCGTCAACAAGAGTAGAGTTTGGAGATTGATTAACCAAGTAACATGCAGTAGCAGTAGCTTCATCCCAGAACTTTTCCTCCAAACTAGCACTACTAAGCATACTTCGTGCTCTCTCCATCACTGTCCTATTGAACCTTTCTGCAACTCCATTCTGCTATGGAGTGTAAGGTGTAGTCTTGTGTCTTTTGATTCCATGGTCTTTATAGTATCTTTTAAATTCATCAGAATAGAATTCACTACCATTATCAATCCTTAAGCATTTTATTATTTTACCAGTCTGATTTTCAACAAGATTTTTAAACTCCTTAAATCGACTGAACACTTCTAATTTACTTTTCAAAAAATATATAAATGCTCTTCTTGAATAATCATCAATAAATGACACATAGTATCTTGATTTAGACAAAGAAGGAACATCTACTGGACCAAACACATCTGAATGAGTATAGTCTAACAAACCAAAAGCTTTATGAGGACTGTCATAAAATGAAACACGATGCTGCTTTCCATATATAGAGTGTTCATAGAATTCAAATTCCATATTAAAATCTTCAAGCCCCTCAACTAGGTTTTTGTTCTTCAAGGTTTTTAAACCTTTTTCTCCTATGTGGCCTAACCTATGATGGCAAAGCATAGTCTTTTCTGCAGGAAGTTTTACTTTCGTAGAGTTTACATAATTAGGGACAATTCCCTCTTTACCTCCATGAGCAGCTTTCAATGACTTCGAAGAGAACTGTTACAATGAACGGCTTGTGCATCCAGCTTGTACAGGGTACCAATTCGAGCACCTCTAGCTAGCACCATTGAACCTCTAGTCATCTTGTAGCCACTTCCCGAGAACAAGACTTTTACTTCAATATCATTTAGCTTACAGACAAAAAGTAAATTTTGAGCTAGACCTGGTATGTGCATAACATCATTGATTGCCTTTATTCTGCCATCAGGGAATTGGATTCTAACTCTTTCATGGCCAACAATTTCCAAGGTTGAATCACTCGCCAAGTACACCTTTCCACCATCGTATTCTTCATACTTTGTAAACCATTCTCTGTGAGATGTCATGTGGAATGATGCTCGAGAATCGATCAACCAGACATCATCTGATGCCTAAGTAGCCAAGGCTGCAATGAAGGCATCACCATTACTATGAGAAGAACCATTATCGGAAGATCCTTTCTTCTTCTTTTTCTCGTCTTTACAATCCTTTCGGACATGACCAGGTTGCCCACAGTTCCAGCACTTCACCTTGGACTTCTTGCCAAGAGACTTTGATCTCCCCTCTGATTTCGATTTGGACTTCTTGTCTTTATTCTTGCCTTTGTCCTTTGACCTTCCTCTGACAACAAGAGCCTCCTTCACCATCTCAGAAGATTTTCTTCTCATTTCTTCTAACAGCAAAGAACCAAAAATATCTTCCATTTTGAAACTGGATGTTGTACTCCCAATAGCCATCACTAGATGATCCCATGAGTCTGGCAAAGAACATAACAGAAGCATACAACGATCTTCTTCTTCAATCTTTACACCAACAGATGTTAATTGTGCGAGCAGCATGTTGAATGCATTCAAATAATCAACTATAAATGTCCCTTCCTGCATTCTCAAAGAGTAAAGCTTCTTTCTCAGGAATAGCTTATTCACCAAAGATTTCCCCTGATAAATAGACGCCAGTCTCTTCCACAAGAAAGAAGCAAACTTTTCTTCATGCACATTGAGAAGAACTGAGTCTTCCAAACAAAGCCTTATCAGCCCCTTCACTTTCCTATCTGCAAGGTCCCATTCTTCTTGCTTCATGCCTGTAGGTTTAGTTCCAGACACAGCAAGCCAAAGATCTCGATCTACTAAGAGATCCTCCATCTTGAGTTTCCACAATTCAAAGTTACTGCCATTGAATTTCTCTATTTCAATCTTCCCAGATGAACTAGACATCTTAATCTGTAAATAGAAATAACAATCTCTACAAAACTCCCACTGAACAGTATTGACACAAAAAACCCAATGTACCCCCACGGGATAACACAACTGGCCAGGCTCTGATACCACTTGAAAGGAAAACTAGATGCGAAAAACAATTTTCCTTACGTCAATACCTCAAGAAAGAATGCAGAAGAACCTTTAATTTTTCAATTACATTCAAATTGAGATGCACTATGAGACAAATTTCAGAAACAGAGTATTTAGACAAACACACATGAACACAGATATACGTGGGAAAACCCTTATGGGAGAAAAACCCACCACACCAAGAGAAATCACTTTGTATTACAGTAATCAAAGTTACATACAATTCCAGACTTATCTTTCTGGTGTCATTAAATAGCAACATTCATCATGTACATTCTTCGAACAAAAAACTTTCAAGTTACAACCTTTACAGATTTTTAATCCTTCACTGATACAGTTTTTTTTTTTCACACTTCACTTTGATAGAACTACTATCCAACCTAAAAACATCCGCAATTTCCAACTATATCCATAGCGTTCCCTAACTGTCGAGCTCCCTCACAGAACTGTCGCAACGAATAGACTCCCAATGGTTCCAATTCGGCTCTTCTGATTCATCCATGTGATGCCACATTAGAAGTCATACACGGTCAACAGAATTCAAATTGAATTGGCATCTCGGTGAGACACTAACAGTGTTTCGCCGATGCCACATTGAACTTGTACCGATGTCACCAAGAGTCTATGTAGTCGCTTTGACTTATCGCTTTCACCAAAAGGTCATAGTGAAACACTAAAGTTACACCGAAGTCCCCAAGCCTACTGAGCACCTTGTAGAAATCGGCAGACTTACTCCTATCACCAAGAGTTCATACCGATCTTCATATGCTACTTTGAAGTGTTTACCTGTCGCCAAAACATTTGTCCATCGTTGAGAGAACTTATCGATTTATCTATGTTTCACCGATGACCAACTGTTCGCCAAGAGTTACCTTGATAGCCATTGGCTATCGGCAAGACAATAGCTTATCGCTCAGACTTCATAACGAAGTCTAAGAGTTATATCGATAACTCTCAAGTAGTCCCTATCGGCATTGCTTTCTTCTATTGCTAATACCTTTCTTTGAGTTCATTAAGATATACTGAAGATTCCAACTTAAGTCTTAGTCGCTAAGACATCCACTTCGGTAGGACATCTTACCGAAGTCACTTCTTTCGGCTAAGTCTCTCTCCGATAAAACACAGTTGGCATAACATTTGATTTCACGGTGATTTCTCACCGAGCCATAATAAGTTACCCCAAGGACATCAATTCATACACTGTCGGCAAGAGAATATCACTTCGCCAAGACATCTTAGCGAGAACCATAAGCTTCACCGAAGATCACAGTCGCTAAGAGTTACACTGATAAACGAATGAATGGCCTTTTGGCCAAAGCTCTCCCGAGCGCTATGAGGTCACAACGAACACACCTTGCTACAGCGATAGACTCCATAGTAAACCTTTCGGCAAGAATTCTTCAGGGTCACAATGACCTGTTCAGAATTGGATGAAACAAACTGCTAGTCGGCTAGACAATCAAAACGTCACACCGACATTGCTCTAAAGGAGGTTTCAGTCTGTAATGTTTGAGGCACTTTTTCCAACAATATCTACAATTTCTCCCTTAAAATGCAATCTTTTGAGTTTATTTTGCAGTTGTGACTCACCTCTCCTTTTGAGTCTTTAGCCAGGTTTTGGCCATGGAGTTCTTACACCAGTCTTTATTCGCTTCAAAAAATTCACCTGCCACTGCGATAGACATGTCTTCTAGAGGTTCCCTTTCTGGAATCCCCAGCACTCGGGAGACAACTTCAGGAGAAATTTCTACAATTACAGTCTTTTCTGTGGCTTTAATTTCCCATGTCTGCGGAATGTACCTTCTCGCACATGCACTTATCAGGTCCACACTCAACACAACTTCTGGAAACCCTCCAGCCTGAGCTAGCCTACTTTCTAAGAGTTTTATATCCAACTCAAACTTGTCGTCCCTCTATAGGCAGACCCAAAATTCTTCTAACTTAAAAGGTTTGAGCTTCATATCCCTTATGTCGATTGTACGTTCACTCTGCATGGCAAAATGCAAATTCGTAGAGAAAAAATGTTTGCACCTCATAAGTATTGGCCTTGGCAAAGAACAAGAATGAAGGCTAAATGTCTGAGTAAAAAGAATGTTTGCACTTGAGAAGTACTGGCCTTGCTAAAGAACAAGAATGCATGCTAGATGTCTGAGTAAAACTTCACCATGCACTTATGTTGTTATTTTTGATAGGACGTGCATTGAATGCGGCATTCAATTTCATTCCTCGAAAATATAGCCTTGAAGCATGCATGCTTTTGGAAATTCCTCAAAAGAAAACTCTAGTTTAGTCCGTACATAAGTCCATAATGTCGTGTGGTCACTAACACTAGGAACCTTAGAACCAAAGTTTGAAGTTTAGAAGTTTTTGAAACCTTCAACCCACTGACTACAAAGATGATCAAGAAACTAGAAAGACTTGCAAGTTTGCAACTCAACAAAGTGAACCAACTCGGGGAATCGGGAAGTTATGAAAATTCAGAAATCCGTGACAAGGTTATAAATTATAAAACTTTGATGACTAGCGACCGATAAGGTTATAAATTATAAATTTCTGAGGACTAGCGATTGAGGTTAGGAAAAGCACCAACCGCGACTTTAAGTGATAGTAACCACAACATGTCATTAATCTTCTTTGTCATTATGCATTGATGTATGTTTTAATTTTGGATCTAGTTTAATGAACCAATTAAAGTACCCTTGATTAAAGCATGAATTCATATAAATGTTTAGTGGATCTAATAAGTAGTACTAGTTATGGAGATTGAGTATTGATCTGTGAATTGTAATGCAATTTAACTAAGATTATGGATGCCTCGAATTAAAGTCACCTTATAGTTCATATTTTAATTATGTTAAAAGTAAAACTTGAACATGTACTAAGTGATTCATCACTCAGCTAAATGCTTAATAACAGATTGGCAATATTCTTAGTAGCATATACAACAATTAACATCAACAATCATTTAAAGTGTATCTAGTAGTTGAAACCACTATCAGACTTTTTCTTCAAATGAAAAAATAAATAATACAGATAATTTATTATTTAACATCGACACATTACTGAAGTCCAAGTTGGAACAAAGACAACTCTGCACAGAGTTTAGTTGGAACTTGGAAACCCATATTATCAAAAATCAAATCACTGTAACACCTTTTCTAGTAACTTCCACTATTCAGGTGGTGGAATTGTCATTTGTTCTAACTGATGTTGTTTGACTTGAAGATTTGTTAATAATTCATGATTCAAATCGGAACCTGTCTTGCATTCCTCAGTCAATTTTACATTCAAGGTTAGCAATGGTTTGATGGAATCCAAGTAGTTCACCACATCTAGGTTTTGAGGAAATTGGCCCAAATCAATCTTCATTGCATCCTCCATCTTCTTTCAGAAATCATTCTTTCCAATGAATCACTCATTTGTCTCAAAACCCTCTGGAAAACCAAGTTCTATGAAGTTCCTTACCTTTTCATCGACCTTCTTCATCTTGTCTACAACCAAATTCAAATATTCCTTTGTTTCACTCATTCTCAAACACTTTTCAATGATAGATGACAATGTCATTGATGTAGCAAGCCGATTAGTAATACCTTTTGATTTCAAAACATTGTCACTAGCTTTGTAGACTATTTGTTGAATTTCTTTTGCAAATTTCTCTAATGCCAACACATTTTTGTTGTCCACTAAATATTTGTTGAGCTTCTTATGATGTCATCTGATAGCATCAATCAATTGAAACGTGTCACACAAATGATCAATCCTCTATATTATTCCATCCCAGATCTTTTGTTTCCTATGGCTCATTGTCTCTCTACAAAATGTAGATAACTAATTTTGACAAGTCTCAATTTCATTTTTTGCTTCCATCACCTCTACCACCAATCTTTCATTTATTTTTCTCTCCTTCTCCATTTTTTGTTCCCACTGTATATTTCCATTTGCAATGCTTACTCTTAGTTTTTTTGAAGTGGATTTTTCCTCATCATATTTCTTGTTGCTCTCATCTAGCCTTTTCTTCAGTTCATTCACTGCAGTCTCATTCTACTTATCCTCTTTGCTTGTTGATGCAGAAGAATATTTTTTTATTCTTTTTTCTAATTCATTGCTCTTGTTATCTGTTGCTTTCCTCTTTGCTTTCTCATTTGCTAGGTCTTCCTATAACTTTTCAATTTGATTTTGCAACCTTTTTTTCTCTCTATATTGCTTTAGCAATGATTTGTACACCAATTCATTGTTCTTCTTTGATACATTAATTTTTTCAGTATTTTTGAGTCCAGAAAAATCCAATTGAATATTGTTCACCTGGAATTCAGATCGAGCCATCTGATTTGCTAGTTTGTCTTGATCTGTGGGAACAAGAAATGTGTACTCTATGATTTCTTTATTTGTGTCAAATGTGGGTAATACCATGGTTGTGGCAGGCTCTGAAGTTACAGCAGATGCACTCTCCATCAATTGGTTCTTTTCTTTTTTATTCATGTTTGATTTCTTTTTAAACTCTTCAATGTAATCAAAACCTAGGGACACAGGAACAATGGAATGCTTGAATGGCGAAGGAATAGGAGTAGTACTACTTGCAGTTGCTAATGATGTCACAGCCAGACTAACTAGCACTGAGGGGTGCCTAGAAATTACTCCTTTGTGGTGGAACTACTGGTAGTGTGACTTGGACCTATCAAAATCCTTTGCCTCTTTTGTATGCCTTGATCACCTAGTATTTTTGTGGTATATTGTATTGTTGTCCTCTTGTGTGTAGTTTGTTGTTGTAGCACATGTTGACCACTACTAGTACTACTACCCATACCATCACCACTAGAGGCAGTGCCAGTTGCACTAAGCTCTCCACCATGGGCATGTCCTAGTTGTGATTGTGCCTGACCATGAGGATGAGGATTTGAAGCTCTAACAAATTGTCTTGTATGCCCTAGGTCTACTTTTTCACCTCCAATCCCAAGGCTAGAAAAATCACTTGATTTTCTATGCTCTACATCCATTACCATCTAGGGCCTTGTCTTTGGGATCCCAGAGGACAACCTTGATAACCCATTTTTTCAGCTATGGCTGCTCCAATAGTATATGCTTCTTTTGTGGTCTCACTTAAACCAAGTTTGAAATTGACATGGCTTCCTTCTTCCCTATCATAATTAGATTCATGATCACTTTCTTTATCTTCTTGTTCATCTCGATGCTCTATATTCCATAATTTACTAAACTCATTGTCTTCTTTGTTATCTCCATACTCTACAAGAGTTCTTGGTTCACCTAGCTCCTTCCTCATAGACCAAAAGGCAGTAATTTTTTATCATGACCAATTTTTTCTATAACTTCCTTCTCTAGAGAACCTGGAATTTTTACTCTACTACATGGTTTAACACCTTTTTTGATAAAAATTGTTGTACATCCTGATTGTCTTTCGATGCAATGCCATAATTTCTGCTAACAATTGCTCAAAAGAAATATCATTCTCAGCAACACTTTTCTCCATTGCAATTTTGACCTCATCCCAAGAATCCTTGTTTCTCAAGTTTTCAGGCAAGGGTTTACTTTCAAGTTGAATTCTACTTGCAACATTCTTATTGAGCACAATTATTCATTTAATGGTGTCACATGGATCATACTACCAATGACAAATAGCATCAAAAAAAAATAAAAAATCAAAAGATTATGTGCCACACTAAATGCGTTTCTCTCGAATGTGATCCCTCCACATGAAAAAGGTAAAGAAGGAAATAAGGTCTTCTTTTGCTGACTAGTAAAGTGCAGTTCATCAGTACTTTGCATCCGACTTACATATTCCAAAGCAAAAACCCTTTTTGTCACATGTATTGGAAGTTTGTATGGTTGTACTCCCAATGCATAAAATCTTAGCACAGTATATTCTTCCATTAAGTACCAATCAGACAATTGTATTTCTTTTCCTAGTTGAATGTAGTTTCTACATGACATAGGCAATCTAGGCATTGGAGTATTTGTAATTGCTTGATGCAATGGAGCCAAAAATTAGTCTACAAAATGACTGTAGTTCCTTTGAGAATCATACATCCTTATAACAGTGGTCCATTCATATACTGGAGCCATTTTCTTTTCCTCAGGATTACTATAGGGCTGAATCTAAAGCTTGTGTGTCTGAAACATTCCTCTGAATTTCAATAGAAAAAGATAGCACAAGTAGGTTGTGAACCTAAATTTCTTAGTGGAACCTCCTTTAATCATTAAAAATTGTTTATGCATGGATTCTACAATGTGCTCAATAAATTTATATTTGACATGTGGAACACCATAATGGATATTATACACCATTTCAAGGAGGCATGCACCCACTTCCAAATTGCTATCTAGTCTGAGGAAAAATGCTAGCATGGAAATAGTATCCTGAACCCATGGTTGAAAAATTTCCAAATCATAAGGAGGCTTATGATCACCTTTCAATTTGTTTCTATCCTAAACTATTCTATTTAAGAAATATTTTTTCCCCATTTCATCCATTGCTTCATAATCACTAGCAAGCTTTTCTAGGTCAATGTGGACATTTCCAAATTCTTCGCCTTCAGTTGTAAATGTAAACCCCAACACTTTTCCAAGTTCTTCGGCATTAATGGATAACAATTCTTCTTTGCTATCTTTATTAACAATTTCTCTTTTGTTATCATCATAATTTTGGGCACAGACCATGATAAAGTCAGGGCAAGGGAAAACCTCATGTAAGATCATGTGCCCTAATCCAGTTACCCACGGTGCACTGATACTATTAACTTGCATTTGCTTTGAGGCATTGTTCTCAAATGAAAATATAAGTTTTGAGGTACGCCTACCGTAGGTTTTAGGATCATAAATATCATGGTATTGATTAGTGAAACCTGGGGTTTTAAGCAATTTTGCATAATGTATTTTTTTATCTGACATTGCTCTAGTGGTACTGCTGGTAGACATGCTTATATAATGTGAAACTATGAATTCCCTATTAGTCCTCCTTAATTTTTCTTAATTCTTAAGTCTCTTAGCCCTAAACCCAAACTTCAAAGTTTGACAAAATAAGATTTTAAGAAACATCAAACGATGAAACGTAGCCACAAGAATTCTTTCACTTACCTGACTTTTGCTTCTTGGAAAGATTAATGTCGACAGTCGTGGAAACTGGGTTTCTAGAATGGCTTTGTCGGAAGTGGAACTGTGGAACCCAGAATAGGGTGGTGCCATAGTGCGTTGTAATGAGCAAACTGAAGACTGAAATCTCCCCGTGTGTTGACCCTCTCACTTAAAAATAAAATCACTTAGCAGTATAAACTGAAAGTGCTTTTTTGGTCATGTATTGACAACAAATTCTAAAGAATCTAAACCGTTGATCTTTGTAAATCTAACAGTTATAGGGTGATTTCGGACATTTAGGTTCACAACCCTATCGCTTTGTGCATTTCATTCCAGAATGCAACTACAACCATACATCAAATGTTCATCGAACGGTTGAGTAATTTATGATATATATTATAAATAGTAAACATGTGTTTTAAAGTTTTTTTCAACCTTTAATGCGCCGCTAGAATTCACATCAACGTCTTTATAAAATGAATTACAATGTCACATTAATAGCACAACCATTAATAGCATAGTAACACTTAACGTTGCAAATGACTTAATAAAAGGAATTACAATGTCACATAATCACATTAATAGCACAACCATTTATTTTTATTGCAACTGAATGTCAATTGTCAATTTCAGATTATTACATAGTACAGATACAAATGTAAGCGCAAGTGCCAAGCTTCTACCATGGTCTCTGAGTCTTGACTCTCTATCATCTGAAAATAAATGCATGGAGGAGGGCCATCGCCAATCATGGTTTCTAAAAAATATGCATGGGGAAAGGGGGGCTAATCAAGCGGGGGAAATTGAAGCTGTTAAAGATACAAAAAGTACTTATCCCCTTTGAAAATTAGAGTCATGTAGAGGATGAGGGGTTGTAAAACTACTCCCATCTTCTACTTGTTGCTTCCATGCACTTGGAGAGCACTTATCTCCATCAGAGCTCCCCATCCTGGCTCAAAACCTGTCTAAGAAGTCTAGTCAACCAAATCAAATTCTTTCCAATTCCACCTATTTTGAACTTGAAGGAAATTGGTCTTTTACTCTGTAACTACATAACCGCAGGAAGGAGAATTTAGAGTATCCCCAATAATACCAAATCATCTTCTTCCTGAATCCTTATTAACCCTACAAAATGAAAACCCTTATGACAATTCAAACATTGCACTTGAGAGTCAATAGTATAGCCTTTAGCCTTCAACGAATTATTTTAGTTGTGCTCACTATCCTTATTTATGGGCCAACAGTGTCGCCAATAGTGCCACTACCAACCTAGTCCCTGTGTACACCTCACACGTGTCACGTGTGAGGTTGGGTTACTATAGTGATAATCATGATTTGCGCAAACCAAAAAACCAACTTAATCGATTCGAGTACTTAACTTTAGTATTTGTATTGCTTTATGTTTTACTTTTAAGTTTTAAATCTGCATGCAATTATTTCATAAATAGATAATTTCTTAAAGGAAAAAAAATTTGATATGAATAGATTTACCAATTGCTTTTTTGTGCTTTTTAATAGCACAATTGCTATGATTTCATCAATTGCTTTTTAATAGCACAACCATTTATTTTATTGCAACTGAATGACAATGTCACATTATTACATAGTACAAATACAAATGTAAGTGCAAGCACCAAGCTTTTGTTGGACCGCTGGTGAAAACGTAAATGTAATACATGTTTGTCTGAAAATAAACGCATGGGACTTCTCGGATCAAGCAGTAGCTTTGAAAATGAATTCATGGAGAAAAGGGGGCCAATCAAACTGAGGAAATGGGAGTTGTGAAGATACAAAATGTACTTCTCCCCTTTGAAAATCAAAGTCATGCAGAAGATAAGGGGTTGTAAAATTGCTCCCATCTTTTACTTGCAGCTTCTATGCACTAAAAATAGTGGTTATGCCCATCAAAGTAGCTCTCCTGGTTCAAAACTTGTCTGAGAAGTCAGGTGAACCAAATCAACTTCTTTCCAATTTCACCCATTCTAAACTTGAAGCCTAAACGAAATTGGTCGTTGACTCTGTGACTACATAACTGCAAGCAGGAGAATTTAGAGTATCCCCAATAATGCCACATGATCTTCTTCCTGAATCCTTATTAACCCTACAAAATGAAAACCCTTACAACAATTCGAACATTTCACTCAATAGTAAGGCCTTTAGCCTTCAACAAATGATTTTAGTTGTGCTAACTATTCACTATCCTTATTTAGTTATTTCTGGGCCAACAGTGCCGCCAATAGTACCACTACCAACCTAGTTCCTATGTACACCTCACACCTGTCACGTGTTCACTGTGAGGTTATGTATACCATATAATCATGATTCATAATGGAGATTCACACAAACCAAAAAACCAACTTAATCGAATTGTGTAATAGTAACTTAAGCCTTACATGTACAATTAAAATGTTTAATTTGATTGATGTCTGGCTGCACACAAACTATACCTCAATCCTTACATGTATAATTAAAACTTAAGCCTTACATGTACAATTAAAATGTTTAATTTGATTGATGTCTAGCTACACACAAATTGTACCTCAAGTTGACAAGTGACAAGTTGTCAAAATTGCCAGACTCCAGTGTCACTCAAATGATATGAATTATGAAAATTTGAAATCATTACAAATCTTGTTTCATTAAAGATATGACTCATGAGTTGTCCAATCAATCGCTTCGGATGTTCATATGGCATTAATCATCGCGAGCAGTACGACTACCACACGTTCTTCAAAAAGATTGAGAATTTCAATTAAATGAAATGTAATATGCCGAGTCATTGAAAAGAGAGAAATGAGCCTTGATCTTGCCACATGTCCACTTCTAACGGTTCTAGTGTTATTCTGGAGGTTTCAATTCGCAAGTATACTGCTTTAGAGATTTACTTGTGGAATGCACCTACAACCATCCATCAAAAATTCATCGAATGGTCATGGTTAGATTGATTTGCAACATCCTTTGTGTAAAACATTCTTAAGTTTTTAAGCTTTGGTCCTATGTTCTTCCTAGGAAGTCCCTCTTTTAAAACAAACTTAATGCACATGCATATTTCTACCACTTAAGTTCTTCTATCGCTCATTGCCAAAATCCAACCCGTCGGATTCATTACCACGATGATGATCCTTGATCTAGCCACGTGTCCACATCTAACGGTTCTAGTGTTATTCCGAAGGTTTCCATTCGCAAATTTAGTGCTTGAGAAATATACTTCCGGAATGCAACTATAGTTGTCCATCAAAAATTTGTCAAATGGTCTTGGTCCATAATGTCGTCTGGTCGCTAAAATTTGGAACCTTAGAACCAAAGTCTGAAGTTTCAAATTTTTTGAAACTTCCAACCCACCGACTACAAAGATGACCAAGAAAGACTTGCAACTAAGTTACTAAGGTAGTAAGGTTAGGAAAAGTACCAAAACCTTGACTTTGGTGAATTAAGATAGGAAAGGTGACAAGCATGGTGCATTTATGGAGAAGGCTGGTGAAATGAGGTGTTATAATGACATTCACCCATCACCCTCGATGCTTCTTTGAGTTCGAGTGTAAGGATAATAGGATTGTATCCTTTCGGCGGTGGGTGATAGGTTGGAAGCTAGTGAAACAGAAAATCAATGGAGGCTAGTTTCACCATGACATCGCGGAGAAAGTTGGATCCCTTTGTGGGTAAAGCGTCTATGCAGAGGCTGTGAGGTTTATTTCTCTACAAGGAAGAGCAGGTGGTGCAAGCAGTTCAAATAATGTTGGGGGATGGATTCGAAAAATTGACACATAGATTTAGAATGAATATGGATATCTATTCGTTGGTCGTGGCTTGGAGTTTAGACTTAGGAGAACCGGTGAACGAGGTGAGGAGAGTAATGAAATCTCTGGTGCATAAAGATTTTTTAGTGGACATAAAAGCATTCTGCAATGGGCGATACTAGGAGTAGGGTTGGTAAAAATAGAAGGAATGGATGGTGGGGGCCTGGAGCTCGCAAATTTAAATCACCTCTTTATCAGATGGCCAGAGGGTCGCACTAAAGACCGGTGGCGGGAAGGAGCCAAGCATGGGTGGAAAGCACTTAAAATTTGTGCTGAGCTAATGGCATTAGAGGAAACAATAGAAAATCTAAAAGAAGTTGCCAAAGAGGAGATGCACAAAAAGAAGGGACTGGGTCCGTGGAAGAAGCCAAAACTGTTAAAGGAGATATTGTCGTTGGAGATGGGCGAGTCTTCGAAGAAGAATGACTAATAATGGTTAACGTAAAGTATAGTTTTCTGTTTTTTTTTTACCCTTTGTGTTAGAATTTTGGGGTTAATCCTGGATTGGCTTTGAAATTGTAATCTTTTTGTGGCTTGGGTGTAGGTCGTTACTTGTTTGGGTAGTATAAAGGTGTAGCTGTTTAAGGAAGTTCTGATACTCTAGTTTTTGAGCTGGTTATTCAACTTTTTTGGTAGTTTTTGGATGTTGCTAAGTTTGTAGAATCTGTATCTTTTTCTTTATAATTAATAAAATAAACAAGTATCACCGATCAGCTTTTTTGGTAGTTTTTGGATGTTGCAAACTTTATAGAATCTGTATCTTTTTCTTTATAATTAATAAAATAGAAAAGTATCATTGATAAAAAAAAACATTCTTAAATTTTTAAGCCTTGGTCCTATGTTCTTCCTAGGCGGTCCCTCTTTTAAAACAAACTTTATGCATGTGCATATTTCTTCCGCTTAAGTTCTTCTATCACTCATCGCCAAAATCCAACACATTGGGTTCATTACCACAATGATGACCCTTGATCTCGCCATGCGTCCACATCTAACGGTTCTACTGTTATTCTGGAGGTTTCAATTCGCAAATCTAGTGCTTGAGAGATATACTTCCAGAATGCAACTAAAGTCATCCATCAAAAATTCATCGAACAGTCATGGTTAGATTGATGTGCCACATCCTTTATGTAAAACATTCTTAAGTTTTTAATCCTTGGTCCTATGTTCTTTCTAGGCGGTCCCTCTTTTAAAACAAACTTAATGTGCGTGCATATTTTTGCCATTTAAGTTCTTCTATCGCTCATCGCCAAAATCCAACCTATCAGATTAATTACCACGATGATGACCCTTGATCTAGCCACATGTCTACATCTAACGGTTCTAGTGTTATTCTAGAGGTTTCCATTCACAAATCTAGTGCTTGAGAGATATACTTTTGGAATGCAAGTAGAGTCGTCCATTAAAAATTCATCGAATGGTAGTGGATTCGCCACTAAATTTAATTGGCCAATGAATTTTATTATTAGTTTGATATTATGTTTAATTCACCAATGTTTTTTTCTTAATCATTTGAAAATAGGTTTAATTCGCCAATGAATTTTATTTTTTAGTTTGAAAAAAAAAAAATTGCCAACAAAATTATTTTTTCTGGTTTGAAAACAGGTTTAATTCGCCAATGGAAATATTTTAGTGGTTTGAAAATAGATTTTAATCGCCAATGAAAATATTTTAGTGGTTTTAAAAAAATTGCAATTCGCTAGGATTTTCTACAGACTTCTAGCGATTACAAAAGATTCGCTAATGGGGATTTTTTTTTCACAAAAAACGAAAAAATTTGCCTCTAAAATTAATATTTTTTTTGGGAAGTATGAAAGATTCACTAGGATTTTACAGCTTCTCCGAGGGGGGGTTTCTTAAATTTTTCCTTGGACTGAACTGCGATGTTTGATCCTCTTTATGTTTGTCGGGGTTTAGCCATTGGCCTTACCTTTTACCATTTTCCTTCCTTTACAACATCATAAACCAACACACCAACCTCTGAAACACCAAAGTGTGAACTTTGAAACATACATGAGTTTGTCGAATGTCGGGGTTATCTCTTCCCCCTTATCTCTTACCTGCCTTTGTGTTAATATGTAAGCCAACCAACTGACTTGTGATGTCCAAAACAATCCTTAGCAAGTCAAACATAACCCTTTCGAGTGTTGGCCTTCAGACATACTTCTTACCACATACTTAACAAAAGGTTAAGGCATAAGCCTTAAGGCCGAATCCACAAACACCAAAGCCATTTCGGGTGTCACCTGGGTTCATGGTTTCCTCTTTCCCCTTCCTTGCTTCATGTTAAGGCATAATCCTTAACACTGACCCACGAACACTGAAACTATTTCGGGTGTCAGAGTTTTCCCTTAACTCTTGCCACTTACCATCCTTTTGGTAAGGCATAAGCCTTCCTACCGAACTATGATGCCTAAAAATTTCCTTCACAAACATTAACCTTTTTAGGTGTTGGCCTTCAGGATTTCTTCCTACTATCTTCTTTCCTTGCCAAATTTTTAAGGCATAAACCTCAAAGTCAACTCGCAAACACCAAACTATTTCGAGTGTTGGGGTTCGGGGTTTCATCATACCCCTTTCTTAACATTCCCGGTAATGCATAAGCCTTAACACTGAAGCTCGATGTCTAACGCCCTTTTGAACTTTACTCCAACTTCATACTTATCATTATGTTAAGGCATAAGCCTTAAGGCCGATCTCCAATCCTCGACAAGTAAGACTTAAGCCCTAACACTGGTGCCCAATGTCATTTTGGACTTAACTCAATCCTTCTTCATTTTTGTGAGGCATTCAATATAAGGTATGACTGAATCCCGAAGTCCGAAACTTTTTGAACTTAACTCAAAATTCCTTTATTTCTTTAAAACATTCGATATAAGCTATTACTGAATCCTGAAGTTTGAAGCTCCATCGGACTTAATTGAAAAATGACTAACTCTTTTCTCTTTAACAAGTGATATAAGGTAAACCCACGGCCCGATACCCAAAATTTTGCAACTCTTCAAGGCTTGTTATAAAGACACCCTAAGGCCAATGAATTCTTCTCCCTAACATCCTTATGAAGCCCTTTTGACCTCAAACAACAACTCCTCATCTGATATCACTTAGATCTCCTTATGACCTAAATGAGGTGCCCCTTTTGACCTCAATGACAATCTAATTACCAACATTCTATTATTCTAATTAAAGCTAGGTTCAGCCATCCCTTTCAGATTAACTCTCTACTAACATCTCCCAACTATACATAAGGGTATGATGTTCTAATTTAAGTGCAAATCATAATTCAATGATGTCACAACCTCAAAAGCGGTAAAGACTCTAAGACTCTTTATATTTTCCTTATTTACTTGCTATTTGGAACCTCAAGTAAATACTATGAGACATCCAAACTCAGCATGAGTCAAATGATCATAAGGAAATGTTACTACAAATGGACCTTAGCAACACAATATAGCATGAAAAATTATAGTATCAATCAATATTGATTTAGTCATATATCTTAATAGAAGCATTCACATAAGAATTTAACTAATCTACCCTTAATTTCAAATGACTAAAAGTACAATGGCACTTAAACACAGCTAGATCATGTATCATTTAAATGATGCACGGGTGATGGCAAGAAGTTGAGTCCACTTTTTGGCCAAAAAGTGGGTGTTTTCCCTGATTTTTAGAATTTGACATATTTGACCTTAAAATTTGAAGCACTTAGAGATGGAATCTTGAAAAAAGGCACGGATCATAAATGTAGTACTTAGAGTCTAGTTTTCAAATATGTAATTTATTTCAATACCCATATGATACAAATTGATTGTCAATTGGTATTTCTAAAAACCATTGTTTAAAAGTCACTTTTTTTTACCATACCATGCACGTGTATGTCATCCATATTTTGATCTAAATAATCGTATTTTTCTAAATCGTTTTGGGAAAAGATTTGTAACTCATTGAAGCACATTTTCAATATTTTTTGTAATTTTTTATTAATTTTTTTTTGGTTAAATTTTATTCACCATATTTTTTGTTTTGAAAAATTGTCGTGTATGTCATGCATAAGATGACCTAAGCTTATCATTTTTTATTTTTTTTCAAATTGAAAAGAATTGTTTGAAGTACATTTTCGTGCAATTCATTTTACAAAAAATATTTTAATAAAAAGTTATTAAAATAGTAAAAAACCCTAATATTTCAAGTTTATGGATCAGTTTCATTAGAAATTAATTGAAAATATAAAAAATAATCTAACTGTAAAAATAATTATATATTTGGAATCTGTACAATCTCATCTATAATGGGTTTTAATTTCGTCAAAAAATTCTACAAAAAAGGTCTTCAGACATATGTCCAAAGTCACTATTTTCTTGTGACATTGTCAGGACCTTCAACTTGTAGGT
The DNA here is from genome assembly GCA_007258455.2 of Sequoia sempervirens. Classification (NCBI taxonomy): domain Eukaryota; kingdom Viridiplantae; phylum Streptophyta; class Pinopsida; order Cupressales; family Cupressaceae; genus Sequoia; species Sequoia sempervirens. Next base: position 117,077 of record VDFB02336884.1, on the reverse strand, counting down.
CAAACCAAGTCTAAAGCCTAGGTTTGGGTCCCCAAGGATTTCCCGAACCAAAAACAAGTCAAAAACCTGACCACAAATTCAAATTTTAAGAAATGGGATCTCGTTTTATAAAAATATAATTTTTTTATACTTAAATAAAATGGGATCTCATTTCTCAAAAGTATAAAAAAATATATTTTTTTAAAAACGGATCGTTAAAAAATGGGTTCTTGTTATAAAACGGGTTGTTAGAAAACAAGATCCTGTTTTAAAACGGGTTGTTAGAAAACGAGATCTCATTTTAAAACGGGTCATTAAAAAATGAGATCATGTTTGAAAAGAGGTCGTTAAAAAACAAGATCATGTTTTCAACTTGGGACCCTGAACCTAAATGAGATCCCATTTATTAAAAACCGGGATCCTGTTTTCTTGAAGCCAATTTCAAGTTTTTGTCTAAGGAAAAAACTTCCACATTTCGTGGATTCATCTTCTTGCATTTACCTGCACTCTTAATCTACACAATAGAGTAGCATAGTTTAGAATAAAAGGGGTTGTGACTCTGATATAAAGGGATGGGCCTTACAGATTCAGAATACAAAGAAAAACCAATGCAACTTCACTACTACCTAAAGCTATGAAATTTCAAATCAATTGAACATTTTGATGTAAAATATGTTTTTATTCAACTCTCAGCCTTCACACACCTGAAACACACTTCAATATTATGTACATTTCTATACAATATTCCTCCTTGGCTATATGTTTCCATTATGTGCTTCTCATCATCTTCGCTCCATCCTATTGAGTCTTGAATGAGCTCCAATTCCTATTTTAGTTTATAAATATGGCCAAAAGTACAAAATGGGATGCAACTCCCATTTGGACATATTCTTTGGGTGCTCTAGAATATTCCATCAAAATACAATGCCCAATACATAAAATTTAAAATATTATTTAATTTTTTAGAGTTATAACTCCAATTTGTGGCTTTTGTAGTCTAGGGTTGGTTATCCATTCAATTTCTAGATGCTCCACAATTTCCAATGTTCAAAATGGTCAAAAATCATTAAAAATATTCCTCCACCTACCTACATGCATGCATGCACCACTGAAATTTGTAACCTCCAATCGTCAATGTATGCACAACTTGCACAATCAATTTCTCTTTCATAACTCTCACAAAAATACCAAATAAGATTCCCAAATTCTAAGTTGATGCTCCACCAATTCTCATTGTCCCATACCATATACTTTGGAAATGAAATATTAATTTTGAATGACAGTTTCCATGTGGTAATTGTAATCGAGCTCCTAGTCATTGTTGGTAATAGTAAAACTATAAATTAGATAGAAGAAATTATTCACTTGACCTATAAAACAGTTTATTGAAAATAAAACAAACATAAATTATTAGATTTTTTTTGGTTGATGCAAGATTTCCCTTGCATTTGGGATGCTCCTGCATCAAGCATGAAAAAACTTAGATGAGGAAATGAAGGGAAAAGTACCCTTACAATTTCATAGTTTTGTAGTTAAAAAATTGTGACTACAAAAAATGGAATACAAAGAATAATTTATTGTCCATATACTACTTTTCATTAATTAATGTAAGGTTGTTTATCATTGTTTGGTAGTTTCAATCCATCTCAAGACTATTACAAGTGTGTTTATGAGTCTATTCATGGTGGGAAGGTAGGTGTAGGTGTTGTTGGAGCTTCCATATTATTGTTAGAGTTTATTTAAGGTATTTTTGTAATGTAAACATTTATAATTAATCATTTTTAATAGTAGAATGTCGATTATTCTCCATAGAGCTAAAACAATTCACCCATTAGTGTTTTCAAGGAAAATTATGTTTCAATTTTATTGTGTATATTTCTTGTGTGATTCAATTAAATTGTTGAGACCACAAGTAGTATTACTTGATATGCACCATTTTAATGTTTTTTTTATTAACATTAAAGGTGGTTGTTAGTGTGTTTTTGGCTTTTTTTACAAGTTTAGTGAGCATCCTTTGTTGAAGAATAGTATGTGAGGGATACCTCCCTATTTATGGATAAAGTGGTAACAAATTAGATGCATCATTCTCTCAAGAATCTACTTTTTGTAGGGTTTACAAGAATATCCCATCCACAAGATCAAGTGGACATAAAAAAAATTTACCTTCTAAGATTAAAATTAGTTTAAGAGAGTGGCTAAGGAGAGAAAGAATGGAAAGGGAAGATGATGGTGGAATGAGGTTCTAGAACTGTGAAGAGAATATTGCATAGATTCTTTGCATAAAGAAGGTGGTGGATCGATTAGAAAGAATTATTCTAGTCCTAATACCCAAGTCAAAAATTCCAAAAGAGAACATGGAAGAAAAACCCAAAATAAGAGATATGGATCAATGTGAGTCCTCTAAGGGAAGATTCTTCAAGGTAAAGGAAAAAATAGATATACAACCCTATGATAGTAAAATCAATAGTGATAAGTGGAACCAATCAATTTACCAAATGGAGGTATACTTCAATATTGATCATTTATCTCCTCACCAACAAATTTCTTGCAATGTTAAAGCTTTCTAGGCATGCTATTACATGGTATGAGAATTGTGCACACTTTTTGGATGTTTTGAAAGTGTCATTCATTTCAAAGAGGGAAGGATTCAAGAGGCCACTATACAAGTAATTTTATCTCATATGAAATGAAGAAGATCAAGTGATACAATATCATTGCTTGATGAAAAGGAATGGACAAAGAAATCAAGCATACATAGGCAACTTTAGAAGGAGATTAGTCCAAAAAGAAAATAATGTAATAGATCAAGAAGTTCTCATGAAGTTTGTTGGAACATTATTTTGTCCTTGAAGAGGTAAGTAGCATGGATTGTAAGCCCTAAGATATATATGAGACATGTGCCCACATGCACCCTTGAGCTAGATAAGAAGAGGAACTCTTCCAACAAGGACAAGAAAAGTGATGGGAAACAATTTAGTGGTAACAAAATTACGGATAATAGTAAAAGAAAGAGTACAATGAATATTGCATCCTTATTCAATTCAAAGGATAGAGGTAAAGGAATGTCTCATTGTTCCATCATGGTAGGGATGGGAAATTAGAAGATAAATGTTGGAAATTGCACCCATAATTAGTTCCTTCTAATGAGAAGAATGATTAGCAAGCTAATGTGATGTGAAATCTATTGGAGATTGAGGTTACTTTTGTTGTGGATGAGTATTTTGTAAGTGCTGCACTCATTAATGGAGTACAAAAAGTTGATTATATCTTGCATGAAGTTGAAGATATCACTTAACTTTTTCAAATTAAAGTGCAAGTGAAAGGTCAGAAGATTATTGCTAGATTTGACTCATATTCTCAAGTAATTCTAATTTATAATAGGCTAGTTAGCTAGTTGGGGGTTGGATACTTTTAATCATCCACATCCATGTACTTTGGGATGGTTGCAACTAGGAAAAAGTATGAAGATGCAAAATTAGTGCAATTTTTGGTTTATTCTTCATCTAGAGTTCATTGATGAGGTATTATTCAATGTTGTCCCAATAGATGTGAGTGATCTAATTTCTTATAATCCCTCCTTATACATGAGGGATGCTATTATTATAGAAGAAGTGATCAATATAATTTGAAAATGAATGGGAAGAAATTTGTTTTGAACTCATATGATGGGAGGTTAAAATTTCTATTGTTAGTACTTCAAATAGTAAAAGGTTAATCAAAGCTATTGAAACGTGATTTTTCTCTTTGTGGGAGGAGAAACAATTGTATGAAGAGGCTATTATTGGAGTTCAAATTAAGTTCATACATATGTGGAGCATCAAGAAAAGGGGAAACAAATGCAACAATATACAAGGATATTTTGTGGAAGCAAGAAAGTGCATTTCATATGTGGCCTAGGGAGTGAGGCTATTTTTAAGTCATTAAGGATAGGTAGTAGTGCACTCTTTAGTTATGTAAATGCGTTACATGGATCAATCAAGAGTTAAAGTGCCACTCTCAGTTCATCTTTGTTTGGAGATGAGTTGGCTTGGGTTTATTATTACTATTATGTTGCAACTAGTCCTACAAGAGGTATGAGGAGGAGATTTACTCATTCTAAATTTTGGCAAGCTTTTAGGGACTAAAATCCTCCCTATCAAGGAGGCGTTATTTTAAGAATTAGGTTAAAATATACTAAACCCTTGGCGTCACAGTGTTGCATGTTCATTAGAGGTTGACAAGGATACAAAGATGGAGTTTAATATTTTCTGGTGGGTGATGTCATAAAATGGAAGTGTGATAATGGCTAAGGATGACATGAAACATCTGAGCGATTCTTTGGGAAAGGTTACATAACTCAAAATGAACTTGAAAATTTGTATTGATGAATTATCGATTGACATGAGGAATGTGCAAATAGTGCAACAAAATCTCCATCTACCATGATAATTGATCCAATATCATGGTGAATACCTAAATGAAGTAGCAAACAAAAAATGTCTCAATGATTTCATACTAGTAAAATCAATGAATTTTCCACTATGGAAAGAAAACATGGAATGCAAAGATTTTTCATCATTTAATCTTCCACTTTTTGATTGGTTTCTCATTTTTTAAGGTCAAGAGACTCTAGGGAGTTCATGTAGTTCTTTTCCATGATTTGTGTGGGGTTGTCTCTCAATTTTTGTTGGCTTTAATCTATCTCAAGATTTTTGCAAGTGTGTTTACAAGTCTATTCATGATGGAAGTGTAGTTGTAGATGTTGTAGCTTCCAGCATTAGAGTCCATTGAAGCCATTTTCAATAATATAAACATCTATACTTAACCTTTTTATAGTGGAATGGGGATTATTTTCTCTCTAAAACTAGAGTTCTCCAAAAAAAAAAAAAAAGTTTCAATTTTGTTGTTTATGTTCTCATTTGTTGTTATTGATTTGGTGAGATCATATCTATTATTCCTTATATATACTATTGTCATGTTATTTTGATAACCACTAAAAATAATTGTATGTATTGATTTTTTTTCAAATTAACAAATATCTATAATTGAAAAATAGTATCAGAGGAATATCATCCCTATTTATAAATTAGACTCTTTCAAAAAAAAAATCCCTAAATTTTATTTAATATAAACTTATAATCTTAATTAAATTATCTATAATCAATAATTGAAATAACAATGTTTGATTATAGCCTGAATGGGTAGTAGAGTTGGCTTGGGTAGTGGGTTTGCTCCCCATTGGTTTTGGGTTCAACTCTGCTTCCGGGTTTAAGAGGTGGGACTTCTTGCGGACGGAGGATCTCACCCGTAGGGGACTAGTCTTGCCCTAGCTCGCCTCATGTACCCAAGGTAAGGGTTGTTGGGCCGCTGGCCTATATGTTCTCCACAAGTCAAAGGCTTGGATCAATTTCATTGCTTATATTCCTTGAAACATATTCTTTAAGACTCGAAAAAGTTTGGATGTTAAAACTTAAAAGCAAAGTATTTATGAATTTAACTCCACACCAAATAACAAATCACATTTTTTTTTGAAGGAAAATCAAATCGGCAATGCACAATTCAAATGGCAGGATATCATTTTCAAAGTATCTGCAGAGAGGGTTGGTTGAAGGAGGTGTTACACATTCTGCTTATCACACACAACCCCTCTGCAAAATCTTCTGCATATGTTCAACTATTGCAGGTCGGCATTGGCAGGAATGAGCAATATAAAAGAAAAACTTATCAATATGTATATCAAGTGCGGGGGATTGACAGATGCTCGTAAAGTTTTTGACGACATGAAAAACCCAAACAGCTTCTCATGGAATGTGATAATTGCAGCTTACCAAATACATGGCAATCCTCACGAAGCATTAACACTATTTAACCAAATGCAACGAACACAAACCCAACCCAATCATTTCACCTTTGCCAGCATACTTCCAGCCTGCGCCAAAATAAAAGATTTGGAAAAGGGTATGGAGATCCATCAAAGCATAATGGAAAGGGGTTTTTTGTCAGATGTTGTCGTTGCTACTGCTCTCGTAGACATGTATGCAAAATGTGGTAGCATACACAAGGCACGCGAACTGTTTGACAAAATACCTCAAAGAAATTTGGTTACATGGAATGCAATGATTACAGGGTATACACAAAATGGTGTTCTCGATGAGGCTTTGAAGCTTTTTAGAGCAATGCCTCAGCCAGATGTCATCTCGTGGAATACGATGATTGCAGGATATATGCAAAATGGGTTCGATGAAAGGGCTTTGGAGATATTTAACCAAATGCACTTTGCAGGTTTAAAACCAAACTCCGCAACCTTTGCTAGCGTCCTTCCAGCTTGTGCCAAATTGGGAGCTTTAGAACATGGTGTGAAAATACATCAAAGCATAATTGAAAGTGGATCTTCACCTGATGTCGTAGTTGCAACTGCCCTGGTAGACATGTATGCAAAATGTGGAAGCATACAGAAGGCACGTGAGCTGTTTGACAAAATTCCTCAACGAAACGTGATCTCATGGAATACCATGATGACAGGATATGCACAAAATGGGTTTGTTGAAAAGGCATTGGAGACTTTTAAGAAAATGCAATCAGCAGGTGTAACGCCTGACTCCACAACGTTTGCCACCATCCTCCCAGCCTGTGCCAACTTTGGGACTTTAGAACAGGGAAGAGGTATCCATCAAAGCATAATTGAAAGTGGATTTTTGTCAGATAAAGTAGTTGCAAACGCCCTCATAGACATGTATGCAAAATGTGGAACCGTACAAAAGGCACGTGAAGTTTTTGAAAAAATGCGTCAAAGAAATGTGGTCTCATGGACTGCAATGATTGCAGGATATGCACAAAATGGCTTTAGCAAGGATGCTCTCCAACACTTTGAACTAATGAAGAACTCTGGAACATACCCTGATCGTGTAAGCTTTGCTTGTGTTTTATTTGCATGCAGCCATGCCGGTTTGGTGGATGAGGGCTGTAAACACTTGAATGACATGAGTGAATCTTATTGCTTAATACCTACAATTGACCATTATGTGTGCATGATCGATCTTCTTGGCCGTGCTGGCTATCTAGAGGAAACTCTTAACTTCATCATTAAAATGCCAATTAAACCTGAGGTGGTTGTGTGGATGTGTTTGCTCAGTGCATGTAGATCACACAAGAATATAGATTTAGGAATATTTGCAGCAACTCTACTTTTTGAGCTGGATCCTGAAAACGTCGCGACTTATGTTCTTCTGTCAAACGTTTATGCGGAAGTGGGCAGGTGGGATGAAGCTCAAAAGGTATGGAGTTTGATGAAAGATAGAGGAATTAGAAAGTCACCTGGATGTAGTTGGATTGAAGGTCATAAACTGGTACATGCTTTTTGTGCATGAGAAATATTACAGCCACAGACAACAGAGATATGGGCAAAGTTGGAGAACTTGTCTTGGAAGATGAAGGCAGCAGGATAGTTTCCAGATTCAAGGTGTCCTGAATAATAATATGGAATAAAAGGAAGAAGGATTATCACTCTACCACCATAGTGAGAAGTTGGTAATTGCTTTTGGATTGTTACACACCAGCCGGAGCAACTATTAGAGTTGTCAAGAGATTCTCAGTATGTCGACTGCCATAATAGAACTGAGTTTATCTCCAAGAGCGTTGCAAGAAAAGTTGTTGTAAGAGATGCGAACAGATTTCCTCATTTCAGAAAAGGACAATGTTCCTGCAGAGATTATCGGTGATGCTAAGAGAAACAATCTTATAACATAGGCTTGCACTAATAAGGTGTGCCATGTAACAGCCGGGGGACAAGGTTTTATTTTCAGTTTGTAAAAATTGGGCTTGACATCTAAACCTTGCTGTTAGCTGTATACATTCAGATATATATCAATACTTGCAATATGCATCGCTGCCTGTATATACTGATGGGTTTTTGTTAAAGCCCTGTTTTGTGACTCCATGGAGGTTTCATGACATTGAACTGTTTTTCAGGAAAGTTGTACATGTTTGGAAAAAAAAGGTTGAGGAGGTGGAAAATGGGAAAGGGGAGATAGAAAGCAAGGCTTGGAGGAAACTAAAAGATGCTTGACCAGCAGGAAATATGAGAGAAGGGCTAACAAGGAATCTAATGCTTGAAGATGATATGAAGAACATCTCTTCTTCACTCCAACCTTGTGATTTTTACGGTCCCTTTTTGTGGATCAATTATATTGTCTTGTGCATATGTTAGAATATGAAATCTGCTTGCTAAACCCAATTTGAGTGTGGCTCATTGGGATAAATAATATGTTTTTAAAATTTGAAATTCACGTGGACAAGTTGGCCCGGAGAAGCGAATGTTTTCTGGCCTATTTGAGCACGGAATATTTGCCTTCTTACTCATTCATTTGAGTTTCGTTGATTCTAGTGTTCTCTGGTGTTTTTAGACACCACCAATATCCTGTTCTCTGGATATTGTTTTGCTTTCTTCTTTTGAATAGATGCTTGGAAATCAAATGACAAACGTTTGGTGATTCTACTATTGTGTTGGAGCTAAGGGTTTGATCCTTGGTTCAAAGGCTACCATGACTTGTGCAAGCTATCACAAATTTAAAAAAAAAATTGCATTACAAAAGATCGTCTTATGATAGTGAGGACACGGTGAGAATGAGTTGCTTTAAAAGTTTTAGAGCGAGGAAGACTTTAAAGAAGACAAGGATAATTCTTGTCATCTAAAGTTAGGGTTTTTATTGCATGAGGAGAGGAGTTTAACAAAGAAAATTGAGGATGGTTATATTTCAATTTTTTTTCTAGAAGGTGACTTGAAGGTAGAAAAACCCTTAGGAAGAACTAACTACTAGCAATTAGAGTTGGGCAATTTGCCACTTGTGAGCAAATTGTACAAAGAAGATAGAGAAGGGTTTGCTTGCACAATCCCTAATTGGGACCAACTCTTGAACTTGGGCACAAGAGATGAAGTTTTCCTTGATGATAGAAGATCTATGAAGAGTTGTTCAAAGTTTTGGAATACAGCAACTTGCAGGAAAAATCTAGGGTGATGATTATAAGAAGTGTGGCAATTGAGCTTTGATTCTTGGTAATGGAAAATGAGTGTCCAAAAGAAATGTGGGATATGTTGGAGAAGATCTTCAATCCACCTAATGATAGTTGAGCAAACAAGCTTCAAAGGGAGTTAATTAGACTTGATCTTGCAATGTTTAATGAGATATAAAACTATCTATCAAAGATCAAAGACATTCAAAATAAGTTAGGTGAATGTGAAGTGAATTATAAGAAGAACAATCAACAACTAGTAGACATTGTGATAGAAAATTTGAAGTCACCCTATAAATCTTTGTTCTTCCTTCATTTCAAATAAGGTGATATTCAAATCTCAAGTTTCCTTTGATGAATTGTGTAAATTGGTAATCATGGAGCAAGACCATTTAGCTTGGGTATATTGGGAGTAAGCCAAATTCTTATGTCAACAAGACAAAAAATGATGTGAGAGAAGGATACCTCTTTTGGAAGAGGAAGAGGAAAACAAGATAGAGAATCAAGGAAGAGCACTTATGTTCAAGGGAGAGATAAAGAATGATGTTATGAGACATGCTTGTATTGTGAGAAATGTGGACACAAAAATCTATAGTTGTCATCAAAAGAGGGATGGAAAGAAAGAAAGAAAAGTAGAATTACAAGAGCTAAGAGAATTCAAGGCTAGATATGTGAAGAAGGATTAAGCAAAGGAAGGAAATGACAAAAATGGATATAAGAATTTGTTGCCAATACATTTATTTGCTCTACTCTTTCATAAAGTGGATAGGTTCTTGATTTTGGTTGTACAAATCATATGTCTAATAATGCATCTCCTTTCTCATTCCTTACCTCCCCAAAGGAGAATAAGGTGTTCATTATAGATGATTCCTCCATTCTCATTCTTAAAAATAGTTGTAATTCCTAATAATCGTGCCACACATGATGTTTGTCATGTTATTGGTTTGGGGATGAATATACCATTTGTATCAAATAGCACAAGAAGGAAGGAAGATAGGGAATTGGCCAAATAAATTTGTTGCAAAGGATATTAACAACTTTCATATCATGACAAGTTGATACTTAGATAGGAAAGATAAGTCTTCTAAGTTCACAAATTTTGGAGGTGACGAGAAGGAAGGATATTTTGCACAAGTTTCAAGAGCTAGTGAAGATAGCTAAGTAAGGCATGAGAGGCTAGGGCATCTCAATTTTTAGAGTATGTAATTGATAGGATGATGAAAAATGGTAGAAGGGCTATCATTAGTAGAGGTTCATATTCATTCTAATATGTGACATGAATCAACCTTCATTATTGAGGGCTCGATACATTCTCACATTTATTGATGATCATACTAGCATGTGTTGGATCTATCTTCCAAAACAAAAATCTTTAGTCTTTGAAAAGTTTATGAAATTCATAGCAATGATAGAAAAACAATTAGGACACTTTATTAGTAGAATTAGAGATGATAGAGGGAGTAGTATGAAAGTAATGAGTTTAAGCATTTATGTTATGAGGATGGGAAGGGTTAGCAAAAAATGGCATTTATATAGCCCAACAAACTGAGGTAGCTTAAAAAAGGGCAATACATTAATCAAATGGCAAGATGCATGCTTCAAGCCAAGGCATTATTACTAGTAAAATTTTGGGGGGCAGTTGTATGTTGTGCAAACCATATTTTTAATCATGTGTCTACTAAAGGTTATGCACCATAGGAGAAATGGTATCTCTCATTTATGATTTTTCATGTGTATTGGTTGGGTTCAAATTCTAGATGAGAAAAGGAAGAAATTAGAGCTAAAAAGTCACAAATGCATGATGATGGGGTATTTAGAGGTTCCCAAGGCTTGAACATTGTGGGATACTTCCATTTTAGATGTCACTATAAGGAGAGATGAACTATATTTAATGAGAAAATAAATTTTGAAAAAGGAGATAAATGCTCATGTCAAGATTGTGTGGTTCTATTGAAATAAGTAGGTCCTCTTGAACCCCTTTTATCTTATGGGACCATTGCACCTCATGCTCCTTAAATTGAATAAGGTTCATCATTAATGGTTATGGAAGAAGGGATTTAATTTGAATTAGGTGAGGCATTTATAAATTAAGTGATGATGATGTGGTAAAAAAAATTGTTAAATGCCAATGTAAACAAGCAAACATGGAAGATAAAAAGAAGGATTTAAACTACCAATTCAAACCTAATTCTTTGTCTAATTGTAAACCTTTGATTGAGCTAAGAGACTAATGCATACAAGATAAAAACTATAACAAGTCTCACTAAAATCCCTCTTGTTGTACACAAAGTGTGGATGTGATCATGATGATTTTGTGATGAAAGATTAGATGTTGGTGCTCAATTCAATAGCATAACATTGCACTCAAAGTTCTTATTAAAATGACTCATATGATGAGCTATTTATAGATTGGGAGGATGATTGATCAATGGATAAGGTTGATTTTGGAGATCAATGGATGAGATTACTTGAGAGGATTGTAGCCATGATAAGCCTCCTAGTGACACCTTATAATTGGTGCACAAGAGGAGTTCCATGATCCAAGAGAAGGGCTAGGTTTTTCTAGATTGAATGGATGGACAGTATTTGATGAGAGGACTTTATTGATACTTGTGAAGCATGAGCCATGTACAAGATGGAATATACAAGTTTGACTTGGCCTCAGGATGTTTAATATTATGTAAGTGGATTATTAGTGAACTAATTGATTTTAGGAAACTAATGGTTTGAGGAGGAAAAAAGGAAATTAATAAATAATTTGCTTTATTAATTTTTGAAAGATAAGGATATGAAGGGTGAACTTAAATAAATGGTGAATTAATTTAATAAACGCTAGGAATATGATTAGGAAGGTTAAATAAATAATAGTTTTATTTAATTAACATTAGAAGAGGATAATCAAAATGAATCAAGAGTGGTTAGGATGTGACCATATTTTGATGTCTATATTTTTCCCCTCTTTGGGATGGTGTTGTGACTAAGAGAAGTAATTAAATTTCAAATGCATATCAAATATAGTGAATTTTAGAAGAGATGGGATTGGTGGCAAGATGTCCTAGACATTGGAAGGAGGGGAGTGATGAAGAGTAAGGAGGTGGGGATGCCCCCTCAAGATGATAGATGAGTTTGAAGAACATAAGTATGATCTTAAAATGGATGAAGGGATGGAAGGATAGAAGATGAAGGTAGATGAAAGGATGCATGGATTAGTTTGAGAAGATTGGTTGAGAGATGGAGGGTATGGAGATGTGAGTGGACAGGGGATATAGTGATGTTGCAAGTTAGTTGAGTGACCTTTTATTTGATGTAGCAAGTAATGTACCATATCTTGATTTTCCCTAGAATTTTCCTATTGATCACAAATTGCAACAAATTAGGGTTAGGGTTTTCACGTTACTAAATAAACATCTCTTTATGATGTAATCTTGGATTGAATCCTACATTCACTGCATGAATAACATTCACACATATGTATGTATGTTTGTTAGGCTTAGGCAATTGCATCACATTCATAGATTATCAATAAAGCAACATATTTGGAAGTTGGGATAAGGGACATGACGGGTCTTCCCGAAGCCATATGCTAAGCCTAAGAGGGTGTATACCACAACCCTCCCCCTTGGCGACTTGTACATGCTTTCCCCATCAATGTCTCAACCCCTTCAAACACTTGCCATCCTATGGGATTGGGTAGAGGTCGCAAGTGGGATTTCTTGGATCCTACCACTTCACCTCAGGCCCTTCCCTCGTGAGGAGTCAGGCAGAGGTCGTAAGTGGGCTTCTGGCCCCTACCACTGCACCTCAAGCCCTTCCCACACGGTGGGTTTCAAACAATTAACATAATTTTGTTTCAACATGAAATCCTACTTTATTATCTTATAAATAATATGGATAGATAGGTAAATGATTGTGTGCAACAATACATTTAATATTCCTTTCTTATGCAAGACTATACTTGTAGAGGCAATACAATAAAGTGCATAAATACACTTGAATATAGGCTAGATCTGATATACTCTTGTTTATGCATATATATCGAATAATAGTAATCTATTGTGATACATGATTCTGATTCTCTTCTCTTTCTAATTTGTATGTCTCTTCTCTTTGATTGATGATGTATCCTCCTAAGGTTCAATCTGCCCTTAATGTTTAGAGGATATTGTTAGTGTAAATCAAGCACCTAAAAATATTCATATTAAAGAAACATAACAACTTATAAGGCTCAATAATTGTTGCAAGCACCATTATGGCATATTTGTATGATGCATACATACATACATACATACATACATACATTCATATATACATACATCTATATATATATATGTATGTATGTATGTATGTATGTATGTATGTATTTCATACAGATATATATATTAGTTTTCCTAATAATCATTCTTGCACAAATATATTTCTTACATATATATATTAATAATTATATTTAATTTTACTTTCCTAATTATCTTCTTGTCAATGAGACTTATTCCAACATATGCATTCCCTCTATTGTAGTTTCCAGATTTCACTAAATGCAGATGTATTTCTCTATCTCTCCATATGCTCTTCTTTTAGATTTGTATATCTCCTTAAATCTGCATGTTATTTGTTCTATCTCTCCTTATAAATAGAAATATTTGATATGTGTCTAATGGTTGATCTTCACTTTTCTTGTCTTTTTCCAATTCCTAATCTATGCCCATCTAGTTTGAAGTGATCTTCTTTTTATAGTTTGATTGCCAACAGACATGCCCTTTCATTAGTCAATTCCTTTTGGTATCTTCTGCCACTTTGTAGGGTCATGGCTTTTGTAAGATCATTAGAATTGGAGTTAAATGCTAATTGAAGCTTTGGATAGATCATTGTCTATTAGTCTTTTTACGAATCACTACTTGTTAGGAATCGTTGCCTTTCATAATTGTTTGGGAATTGATTCATAAGCCTTTCAAATGCCTAATGTTGTTAGGAGCACGTTTATTGAATCTTATTTGTTTGTGTGAAATTTGTACCTTAACACGATTTATGATTTTGACTATCAATATTCATGAAGAGTTTGACATAGTGACCATTCATGTTTGTACTTACTTAGGTTTGAATACTTGTTTCAGTCTTGCTTTTGGGTTTACTTTCCTCTCTTTGGTATATGTTGGTGGTGGGGTGAATCCTTTTGGATAGATTTATTCCTTTATATCCATTTGAAGGAGTCGCTACCCTTCACAATAAATGAGTCAACCCCCTCCATGTTTGCCTTTGGAGACTCCAAGTTGATTGAAATAATTTCTTCATAAGGAATTGTTTCCATTTTTATATCTTATTGTTGAGGGAGTCATATTTCAAGGGTCGTAACTTTTCAAATTTGGAGTTATATCCTAATTTAAATCTCTTGTGAATTTACTTAAGGCTCTATTTCGGATGGTATGGATGAAATGCTCTCCCTTTTATATCACAAGTTTGAGGAATTCACACATTTACATTTCAGTAATTACAACTCTTCATTATTACATTTGGACACTAATAATAATTCAAATAAGTTAATTTGTTATTGTTTCTCAACTTAGACAAGGTTTTAACATTTTCATAAGGTAATCATAAACACCTTTGTTGAAGATACTTTTGGTATGAAGCAAACACATGGATATACTTGATACATGTAGCATGCATGTAAAAGATACATAAATACATATAAGATATGAAGCACACACATAAATACATGTAAGTCATGAAGTATATTGGAATACATGCAGGTTACAAAGTATACCCATAAATACACACAAGCCACAAAGTGTGAATGCAAGCAAGTCATAGATATACACATGAATACAAGTACAACACAAGGTATATGCATGAATACACATAAGTCACAAAGTATGAAAGTATTCACATGAATGTATGTTGCAAAGTATACACTTGAATACACATAAGTCACAAGGTATACACTTGAATACACTTAAATACACTTGAATATATATAAGTCACAAAGTATACACTTGAATACACATAAATCACAAAGTATACACTTGAATACATGTAAGCCACAAGGTATGCACTTGAATACATATCAGTCACAAGGTATATACTTGAATACACATAAGTCACAAAGTATACACTTGAATACACATAAGTCACAAGGTATAAACTTGAATACAAGGTATGCAAATTATTCACATGAATACACGTAATACATAAAGTATACATAGGAAGCATGAAGCATACACGTGAATATACGTAATACATGAAGCATACACAGGAAGCATGAAGTATACACATGAATACACATAATACATGAAGTGTACATAGGGAGCATGAGGCATAAATGTGAATACACATAATACATGAAGTATATGTTAGGAAATATTGGATTTGACCCACAATCTTATTCCATTTCGTACATAACCCATGAGAGATAAGCATGCATACAGGTAACCACAATGCATAGATCAAATAGACAAGCCATAAGATTACACAAGATATGCCCTAGGAAAACCCTAGAGAGGGAAAATTGCAACCTCCAAAAGCATTCATACTCCATATTATTTAGCAATAAAGCAATACAAGAGTTACAATGAATACCTCTAAAGCATCAATCCCTCCAATGCATTCCCATGTGTCCAAGCATGAATACACACATCCCATGCCATGCTTCACAAATGCACTCCTCAGAAAGACTTAATAATGACAACCTACTCTTATGGCCAACCTAAACCACAACACGTGTTTGCTTCTCAAGCTCACACAAAATACAACTAGTGGTAAGGTAAAACCATGTACCACAAAACCATGTGAATACAAAACCACTAACCCCTTATTTAATATTGGGTACTAATATTTCGCTTTATTTAATATTTCCCCAATATTAAATTATTATCACATGTATCCCACACATTAAATAATAATACAATGTTACAATACAACATCAAGTGGTCCCCAAATAATTACCTAGTGTGATTATCCACACCACCTAGGTACATCACAACTAAATAATTATTTAATTACAACATTATAATAAATCAATTTATGCAATGGTGTACAACACCATATCCCAACGTTCTCCCACTTGTTGTATACATTGTATAAGGGATCAATACATGAAATACATCATCATAGTCATACATGAAACCACATGAATCTCCAACATGCTCTTGTGCTCCATCAAGATACCTGCAATAAAAACAAAGTGACCACCATCTCAAACAAGAACTCCTCTTATCCTCCAATGTGCCACCTATGGAAGAAAAGGAACATGCCAAGGTGAAGATGCACCAATCCATGAGCACAAGCATCAAATCCAAGTGATAACAAAGGCTTAACCAAGTTGCTATCAACTGAAAAGCCCACATGATCAAAATAAGCATTCACAACTTATACTAATACATCCAACCATCCATACCTCCAAGGTATCAATACATCAATAAACTCATGCCAAGAACATATGCAACCCATAAATTGCAACCAAAAGCTCCTTGTATCAAACCTGTCAATGAAGAACATACATATCTAGGAACCCCCACTGCATAGGTAATGTCAAAACATATCAAGTCTACCAATCAACACTATACATCAAGGTGTGATAAGTAAATCAAAGCATGAAGTACCAATAACAATAACAATGATCCACACATACAACCCAAAGAGATTCATAATCTCTCACAATATGTTGCCACCATCCTCCCAAAACATGAACATCTAGGAAGGAACCATGAAGAGAGAAACTTGTAAACCATAATGTGTCCTCCTACCAAAACCTCAAAAGTGTAACTCTATGTCAAGTATAATCTCCTAACAACCCCAAATGAAAAGCCTCAACAACATCCTTAACACTCAACCTCATAGATCAAGTACAACATATGAATCAATGTAACAATTCCAACATGGATGTAAGCCTCTCTAATCAAGAAGATCAAACTCATAGTAACCATCCCCAATACTAGAAATCAGCCCATAAACCATCTCCTAACAATCCTCATCGAAGAATGAAATCATAAACTCAAATACACAAGGAGATAACCATGCAATAACATCCCTCAAATTGAATCCTCCAGAACTAACTATCCATAGCTCAAGATCCATATCTATGAAAGATAAAGCATCATAAACTCATGCTAACCAATCCTCAAATGGATACCCATAATCAATCACCATGAATCAACCATATCCCATGAGAACTCAAAACATGAAACATAACACATCTGAGAGATATAATGGGAAAATGCCTCTCAAATGATAAGCTATCAAGTAGACCACAAGTGGGGAATGAGAATGCCCCTCCAGGATAACCAATCCATCATGACTCGCTCCAAGAACAATCTCCTCTATCGGTTGATAATGAACTCACATCCATATTCAGGTGAAAGCTCCTCAGTCTTCTTGTTGAAACCTCCAAAGAGTAATTGTCTCAAGCAAATGCCTCTAATCACAAGAGAACTCCAACCATCACCTACATCTCTAAGTATCCACGAGCACCTATAACCAATCAATCCATGCCAAACTCCAAATGCAACATAGCACCATCATGAAGTAATCAAGCAAATGATCAATGTACTCAATACAAAGAGAACTACCAAGATCAATGTCAAAGCTCCAACCACAGAATCAAGAACTATCATGACAACATGATCTAACCATCTCCTCATAAGAGATCACATGCATCATAACATACATCCTAGTCTCAAGAGAACATGTAATATGCTAAACTCTAAACTAGTATCAAGACTAAACCATGACATTATAGCAAACACTCTAAACCAAGAATACATATCTCCAATCTCATGAAGATAACCATACCCAATGATGCATCCACATCACTTCCAACAACTCCCACTGAACCATGATACGAGCTACACATGGCATCGTGACAACCATCTCCTCCATGAAGATCATCCAGGTATGCACACACTCAACTGCAATATCAGTAACATAGAAGTGAAACCAAGATCTCCAAGCCAAGAAGATACATACAACTACCAACAAAACATCACAAAGCAATCTAATCCAATACCACTAAGTCATCACTATCAAAAGCTCCCACTGAAAGTGTATAACCAATGAATGTAACAAGCTATCATGACATCGTGATCAAACCACATGCTACAAGTCCCATGAACCGGCTAATCAAGTACTCAAAATGTCCATGCTTTCAATCTTGAAACAACATACCAATGCACAAATGACCATAGACAAGGCCAACTAATGAAATCTACAACAACAATGAATCAAACCTGGTGGATATAGATAGTCCATATCCAATTCTACCCACTACAAGTGAATGGGTAGCTAATCTACAACCTGCATAACTCGTAGATCCAATCATTGAAACATGAAAACTCATCATCACATCAATAAACTACAAAATCAAGATGTCAAAGAAGATAATCATGTAGACATCAAGTCTCAAACACCAAATCAACCACAAATTTGATTTTCCAACCATGTCCACAAATGAGTAAGCATAGTCAAGGAACCAAATAAGCATCAAGAAGATAAGTACAATCTCCTAACATCAAACCATATCACCACCAAACACCACATACATGATCATGTTGTGCCAAAGCATCGAATGTACCTGCATACCCATGACACCATAGCCATAGCCATCATTGTACCTGCACTCAACTATCACCCATACAAGACTCCAAGTCTCAAACCATGTCAACCATGTCCTCAAAACTGAAGAAAATCTGTATACCTATCACCATCAAATTTCCAACTCTGAAAAACACCTGTAAACCTATACCTGAAAGCACTAATTTGATAATCAGCTATACCATCATAAATATCATATAAAAACATGTGCTCCCTCAAGGTTTTACCTCTTGACTCGTCCAAATGCTCACACAATCACACCTCAAATCTCAGGCTCCTACAAGTGATCAAATAAGTACAAAGCTCAGCCTACTCCTCAAACTGATAAAAAATCTGAACCATTGTGTAGTACACTGCAAATGCTCTCCAACGTCTCTTCAAAATCAAAAATACAATTTCATATGCAAAATTTATGACCAAAATAGTGCAACCAAGAACATATGACTTCCAAGCCCCAAAAATATGTGAAAATGGAAAAATCAAGGAACCAAACCTATACCATTCTGTAGTACTCAGAACCAGCTTTCCAATTACTACAAGAAGTCAAAAAAGGGACATACTAGGAAAAAGTTACAAGTGTTTGAAAAAAATGCTATATTTTGACCTCCTGGTGGTGCTTGTGTGGCACGCCGTGGTGGGTGGGTGGTGGATTCCAAAATTCTATTAAATCCATTTAAATTTTCCAAAAAATAAACCCCCCTGCATACGAACCCAATGCTGTATTTAAATCAAGCATATAAAAATTTTAAATTTGACACTTACAACTTTATTGGTGGGTATTTAATAAAAAATATTTTTTTGTTTTTAAAGTTTTAAAACCCCAAAGGTGTGGGTGGTGGTTCGCCGGATCGGGGGCCTAGGCCGCTAGTAGGTATGCTAGTGTCGCTGATGGTACCAACAGGTAGCGATTGGTGCATCAACACTTGCACAGGCATGATGGATGGGACAGGGGTCTGCAGACCCCCTCCACCCTGCCCAACCTCCCCATATTATATACTTTTTTTTATTTTCTTTTAAAAAATTGAATACGCCCTTTTTTAATATAAAGTTTTCTAACAAGTTTTTTAATATTGAATTTATTTTTTCTTTTGTAGGTACAAAAATATTTTCAAGTCCAACAATATTATTTTCTACAAAAAATTTCAACTAATGAACTTAAATATTTTTTAATATTTTTTCTGCACATGGTCAAATTGGGTTGCAACTAAAAACATTTACATTTTTTTCAACTTTTCCAAAATAAGTTGAATTTTATGTTAATCTTTGTCTCTTGGCCAACTTGAATCCAACCATGAGATCCGTTTCGTCTCAAGAGGTCATCTATGAAATTTTCCCTACAAAACCCTTATATTAAAACTCAAACCAAGAAACCCACTTTCACCCAAATTTGGAAAACTTCACATCTGCAATAAACCCAACAAATATTGACAATCCAAAAGCCCAAATCTACATACAAACACCTGCAACATGTGTTTCATATCTTGTAATGTCTCAAACCTTACATGCATGTACATGGCTTCAACTTTGCAAAGACTCTCAAACTAGGGTTATAACAAAAATTCTTCAACCATGAAAGCTCTGATACCACTTGTTAGGAAATATTGCATTCAACCCACAATCTTATTCCATTTCTTACATAACGCATGAGAGATAAACATGCATACAAGTAACCACAATGCATAGATCAAATATACAAGCCACAAGATAACACAAAATATACCTTAGGAAAACCCTCAAGAGGGAAAAACCCAGCCTCCAAAAGCATCCATACTCTATCATATTATTCAACAATAAAGCAATACAAGAGTTACAATGAATACCTCTTAAGCATCAAGCCCTCCAATGCATTCTCATGTGTCCAAGCGTGAATCCACACATCCCACGCCATGCTTCACAAATGCACTTCTCAGAAAGATTCAATAATGACGGCCCACTCTCATAGCCAACCTAAACCACTATGCATGTATTTGCTTTTATAGACTCAAGTTCAAACAAAATACAACTAGTGGTAAGGTAAAACCATGGACCACAAAGCCATGTGAATACAAAACCGCTAACCCATTATTTAATATTGGATACTAAGACTTCACTTTATTTAATATTTCCCCAATACTAAATTATTATCACATGTCTCCCACACGTTAAATAATAATACAATGTTACAATACAACCTCAAGTGGTCCCCAAATAATTACCTAGTGTGATTATCCACACCACCTGGGTGCATCACAACTAAATAATTATTTAATTACAACATTATAATAAATCAATTTATGCAATGATGTACAACACCATATCCCAACAGTATACACAAGAAGCATGAACCATACACATAATACATGAAGTATCCATAGGAAGCATGAAGTATACATGTGAATACACGTAATATATGAAGTATACACAAGAAGCATGAGGCATACACATGAATATGAGTTGTGATAGGTCGAAATAGAGCGTTAGAAATCAAGCAACAATTAAAAGAGTGCAAATAAACAACTTAAACAACCTACACCTCAAGATTAGCCTAAGTTGGAAACAATGCAAGACAAAGCAACGAAATGGAACTTTATACCTTGCATCGAATCGATCCTTTGGTTGGCCTTCGATCTTTGATGTGTATGCTCCTTGGATGGCAAGATGCAAGCTAGATGAGGATGTGAAGATGGATGGAAATGGATGAAAATGAGAAAATGGCTAAGTATGAGTTGAGAAACAAAATTGCAAGAGTTTGGCTAGCAAAATGATCTCCCCAAAATGAGAGAAAAGAGGGGGTATTTATAGGATTTTTGGGAAATCCTAGGGGAAATGGACAGTTGAGATTGATCCACCAAATATCAAGATGTAGGGCTAAGGTGAGTTGAGAACTCATAAGCCCTCACATCTTGACATGTGGCATGTGAGATAGCCCTAAAAGGTGAAGTGGACATGAAGGTGGAAGGAGAAGGACATGACATGAAGAGGGGTACAAAGTACCTTGGGATTGGACAAGATCTCCTCATAAAGGAGGTCCTTGTCCCCATGTGGGTGAGAGGACATGTGAGGAATTAAAATTCCTCAAATATTCTCATGGGGATGAGAGAAAGAATAAAGAATGAATAGAGGACATGTGGGGAGAAGTGAAGGAATTAAAAATTCCTTTTAGGTGCCTTGGGGGATTAAAAGGTGAATTAAAAATTCACATGGGAAGGGGGATACCTTGTCCAAAAGGAGAAATCCTTTAATAAGGTTGACTCAAGGACATGTACCATAAATAGGATGAGGATTAGGTTAGGCTAATCAAATGATTAAGGTTGTGCAAGTACTCAGTTAGATGGACTAATGACTGATTAGAGGCAAGTGGAAAATTATGGAGGATGTGACCTTAATGATGATTAAGGGTGTGCACATGCTAACCCTGGTTAATTAGAAGAAGATGAAGTAATTAAAATGGATTAGGGACCAATTTGCAAAAGTTGGAGGATGTGACCATGAAAGAGAAAAAATGAATTAAAAATAAATTTTAATTTAAAAGGGGAATATGACTAAATTAAATAAGAGGGCATATTTATTTAATTTAGAGGAGGAAGAGGGGAAAAGTATTAAATTGAATACTTTAGGACCTTTGTGCAAGATGCAAGGTATTAATTAAACACTTGGTTTAATTAATATTGACAAAGGGGATGAGCAACCGGATGAATAGGGAGATGTGTTTGATCATGTGGAAGTGATCAAAATTGGACGTCTACATTTTGCCCCTCTTCGAAATACTATTAGAATAATAGGGTTTCGAAGAAAAACAGAATGCGGATGACTCTGCAAAGGAAGAGACCAAAATAGGAGATGCCCCAGCATGGGGGAATGCGTGTGAGCTGCCCTGAACGAAGGGAATGTGGAGAGGATGCCCCAGTCAAGGAAAGGGAGGGTTAGAGCAATGGGTTAGGAGGGAATGGTAGGGTATGCCCCCTCGAGAAGGGGGACGGGGGAGGAAAAGGGAGCCCCGGTCAACTTCTCAAAAGTATAGAGTGGTACATGTGGTTGGAAAGAGCACGGAAAAACGAGAAGAATGGCGCTTGAACCAAGTCAATCAGATATACGGTGTGCAAATGGCGGCCCCAGGAAGAAAGAGCTTGGATGAATTAATCGGAGGAATTTTTTGGTTAAAAAAAAGAAAAAAAGACCATGAGGTGAAAAAGTGAAAAGGGGATAAAAGGTAATTGTGGACTTACCTTGGGCCCATTGTGACAACTGGCAAGTGGAGAAAGAGGAGAGAGAGAGACGAGGAGGCGAGCGAGAGCGGACAGAGACTTAGGAGGACAGGGGGGCAAGAGCCAGCTAGAGAGGAGGAGGCACATGGAGCCCGAGAGGAAATGGACAGAGACTTAGGAGGACAGGGGGCAGGAGCCAGCTAGCGGGGAGGAGGCACAGCCACAGCAGGGATCTCCCAGGGTGATAGATCTGGACGAGATGGAGAGTGAGGGGTACTCAGCCGAGAGTGAGGGATATCATCCACAGGAGATGGAGATCGACTCAGATGTGCATGATATAGCACCGGTAGACGCGGCACCACCCGTGGGGGAGGATCTAGTGGCGGTGCTGAGAGATACGGTGGAGAGGCTGTGACAGAGCGAGCAGCGGGTGCGGGAGGCAGGGGCAGAGCGGATCGCAGTAGAGGAAGAGAGGGATGAGTGGCGGGCCCGATTTGCTCAGAGGGAGAGAGACTACATGGAGCTAGTTATGCTAGCATCAGAGCAGGAGCGGAGATTGGTGAGGGAGAGGGATGAGAGCCGGGATGAGGCCGTGGACCTGCGGGCTGAGGTGGAGAGATTACAGGCAGAGGTGTATAGCAGGGAGACAGGGGATGCTGAGAGTATGCAGATAGAGCTAGCAGAGCTTAGGGATAGGGTGCGTACAGTGGAGGCAGAGAGAGGGGTGTTACAGGCACAGGTTCAGGTGCTGGAGGCAGGGAGGGATGTGCTACAGGCACAGGTTCAGGTAGCAGAGAGCGAGAGGCAGGTGGCTGAGTCAGAGGCATAGTCGCTACGCAGGGAGAGAGATACAGCGACAGCACAGGCATCTAGCTTGCGACGAGAGTGAGATTCGGCTGAGCTGAGATTGCAGGCCCTGCAAAGAGACAGAGATGCAGCGGTGGCACGAGGACAGGCTGCACAGACGGAGAGGGATGCTGCAGAGTCGCGGATGCAAACCTTACAGGGCGAGAGGGATGCAGCACGGGCTTAGTTACAGGGGGTGTTGGTTGAGGGGGGAGGTGCAAGGACAGATGTACAGGAGCTGCACACACAGTTACAGGCGATGCAGGCCAAGAGGGATAGAGGCTCTGAGCAGATACGACAGTTGATACTAGCTCAGGAGGCCTGGGCACGGGAACGGCGGGCCATCAGTGCAGATCGAGATCGGTATAGGCATGAGAGGAATGCCACGAGACTGATAGTAGGACAGCGAGATGAGTTTATGCAGTAGGCCAGCTACTGGAGGGGGATATATGAGCAGGTTGTTCCAGATCCAACGCAGCGCACAGCGCGCTACGTTAGTCAGGCTCCATTGCCACCAAGGCTATCCCAGTCACTAGGGACACGCACCAGGGGTTTTAGCGATTACCGGCGGACTCCATCTCCATACGGCGGTTATCAGGGGACACCTACCCACGAGTACCAGGGGACACCCACCCGCGAGTACCAGGGGACACTAGCACATAGAGGGTCAGCACCCGATTCTCCGCAGAGGTCAGATGTGGGCAGCTCACAGTAGAGCAAAGAGATGCAGGACATTGGTTATTTTTGGCAGATACAGGATGGGTGGTTTGTTCATGTCGCCAAAGAGCAGAGGTGATCCACATCTCTGAATTTTGTACCTTATTATGCGATATATGATGGAGATGTATTGGATCATGACATTGTATTATTTTGATTATGTGATGGCCTGTATTGACATTATGTAGGATGTTTCCTTGATGCAGCTATATGAGATGATTCATGATGTGATTCTGCATGCATATATATATATATACACATGTTTATATGGATGATTTATGTTTTTATGGATGGATGATTTATGATTGATGCAAACATTTCTATGATTTATGATGTATGGATGCACATGTTTATATGATTTATGATGTATGATTGATGGATGTACATGTGGATGGATGATTTATGCATGTTTATATGATGTATGATGTATGATTTATGGATGCACATGTTTATATGATGTTTTGATGCAATTACATGTCAATAACGACCATTATGAGGATGTGGGTAGGCGATAGGCGGATGGAAGATTGCATTTGCCAAAAACAACCATTAATATCCTGAGAGGAAGAGGACCGACGAGAGGAACAAAGAACAAGAGTACTTGCACAACCGAAAGCATAAGCTATGGTGATGATGGAAATGAACGGTGCATGCAAAGTGGTGGAAATGTAGTGAAATTGAGATTTTGCCATCTTTGGAGCATTGATTTTTACTATAGCGTAGGGTACCAAGCACCTTGATATAGAAGACCTAGGCAAGCGAGTACTCTACGCATGAAACAAACACAACAAACAATAAGGTTATCGCAACACCCCGAGGTCACGATGACCTTGGTCGGGCCTGGTGCTGTAATAACCACGAACACACAAAGTTGTCCCAGCATAACACAAGACCTAGAGATCTCGGTGGGTCTTACGAGGGACAACTTGAGAAGACAGCAGACAAACAAAAGATTAAGGTATGCCCCCATTTCAACCGGTCAAAGCACGCCATGGTATAGTGGACCAGGGCGACCTTGACAAGTGATAGGAAGGAACCCAAAATGATAAACAAAATTCGAAAGCATCAAAAGATCAAAATCAAGACAATAGGTCCTTTTCCATAGGATCACGGTGATGGATGTGATTGATGAGGTCTGTTAGGAAGGGTTCATCCTGTTGAGACCAAAGGTGGATGCGAAATAAGGTGACCCAGTTGGCGCGGGATATTACCGGGGGACAAGATCTTGTAACACAAAGGAATTTCATTTGTTAAGAACTGGTAGACGTGGGCACAACTTGATAACGAAGCTCAAAAGATTGACATAACCTACAGACCTAGGGGCTCGGGGGCTGATCATAGATTAGCCTTGCCTACGTGAAAGTGTAGAGCCCTCGTAGTTTTGGAAAAGACCATGGATAAAGTGGAAAGAAGACTAATGATGACCGATGATGATAGACAAATGCCCCGGGGGTGAATCAAATGATCAACCTTGCCTACGTGACAGCGCAGGGGCAACGTAGTTCGATGAACGGACTCGACAAGATGGGACCTAGGTGAAGACTGACACGATGGATGATTCTACCTGATGACACAAGTGTGAATGACGTAAGCTCAGAGTGGGATACCTAAAAAAGCTCAGGAATGGGGGATAGATTCGATGGGTCGTCCAATGCTCAATCAATATTTACCAAGCAGTCTGGGATGAGATGGGTGAGGACAATAGTGCGGATGACGGCATAAAATAACTAGGATGTCAGGTAGATAATGATTAAGCCCTCTATGGATGACGCCTGTTGCCAAGTTTTCACCATCCATACTTATCCAAGGCGCCACCAAGAGGTGGTTTTCACCATAGGACGAATTTATTTCTCTTGACTATTTTTGGATTTTTGACTTTTTTGATGATTTTTTTTTTTAATTTTTATTTTTTTTGGATTTTTGACCAGGTGGGGTAACCGAGCAGACTTAGGAGTAGAACTTTTTCAAATGCATGACATTGATAGGCTCGTCAAGGGGGTCTCCTTCAAGAGTATTCAACCTGTATGCCCCTGATCCATATTTAGCAGCTATGATATAGGGCCCCAACCAATTTACCTCAAATTTTCCTTTCTTGTCTCGGTCTTGCTGAGTACGTTGGTTCTCTTTAAGAACAAGCTCGCCCACCTGGAATTGGCGAGGACGAACCTTCTTGTTGTAACTACACTTGAGGCGATTCTGATATGCTTGCAGATGATCATAGCCCTTTATTCTGCGTTCATCTAGTAACTCTAGCTGTGCAAGCCGTGCAACACGAGCATCCTCTTCACTGATGAGGTTCTTAAGAGAGATTCTCAATTATGGGATTTCAACCTCGATTGGCAAGAAAACTTCGGCACCAAACACCAGAGAGTAGGGGGTGGCGCCTTTTGGGGTGCGGATGGATGTGCGATATGCCCAGAGGGCAGGATGAATGTGGAGGTGCCAATCTCGTCCAGTGTGATTGACAACCTTTTTGAGAATACGAATGAGGGTTTTGTTGGTCGCTTCCACCTGACCATTACCCTGGGGGTAATAAGGTGTTGACCAACGGTGCTGGATATGGAAGGTTTCGCATAGGTGTTTCATGGCTTGGTTCTTGAATGGTTTGCCGTTGTCGGAAATGATGGTGGATGGGATACCATATCTGCAGAGAATATGGTAAAGGATGAATTTGGAGATCTGAATGCCGGTGATTTGTGAGAGGGGTATTGCCTCTACCCACTTGGTAAAATACTCAGTGGCGGTGATTATGAAGGTATGGCCGTCGGATGATGGTGGATGAATCTTGCCAATCAAGTCGAAACCCCATTGAGAAAATGGCCATGGTGCCAGGAGGGGCTGAAGATCTTGTGCTGGAGCATGGATTAAATCTGCGTGTTGCTGGCATGGAAGACACTTTTTCACAAACTCACAAGCATCATGTTCCAACGTAGGCCAATAATATCCAGCCCGTAGGATCCTTTTGGCTAAAGCCATACCATTTGAATGGGCTCCACAAACACCGCCATGTACCTCCGTTAATGTAGTATGGGCTTCGGTCTCATTTAGACATCTAAGGAGGATTCCATCATACCCACGACGATAAAGCGTATCTCCGACGATGACGTATCGAGAAGAGCGATGGATGAAGGATTTGCGTTGGTTACGGGTAAGGTCCGGGGGTATAGTGTTATCACGGAGGTAGGTATAGATGTCTTGGTACCATGGGGAGGTGGGACCCACAATTTTGCACACCATTTCAGTCTCAGGGATATCGTATGCTGGGATTAATAGTTGTTCTACAAGAAACTCGCACTCTGTTCGATCCTTGGGCATGTCCAGGAGGGAGCCGATAGTGGCCATCGCATCAGCTGCTTTGTTTCGTACCCTGGGAATCTGTTCAAATTGTATGGAGGTGAAGTATTTCTTGAAATCATCCACCATGCACTTGTAGGGTAACAACTTATCATCCTTGGTCAGAAACTCATCATTAACTTGCCTAATGACTAGCAAGGAATCACCGAAGACTTTCAACTGAGTTATGTGCCACTGTTTGGCAATTTTGAGGCCGGTGAGGAGAGCTTCGTATTCGGCCATGTTGTTGGTACATGGGAACGCTATCCTGAATGACTTGGGAATGTAGTCACCTTGAGGGGTAACTAATAAAATTCCTGCCCCCGATCCATTATGTGTATATGATCCATCAAAATATAGTGTCCACATGGGGGTTTCCTCAACTGAAAAGACTTCCTCATCAGGGAATTCTGTGATCAATGGGTGAGTGTCAACTAGAGGAGCTTCCGCCAACTGATCTGCAATTATCTGTCCTTTGATAGCCTTGCGATCCACGTATTCTATGTCGAATTCACTGAGGAGCATGACCCACTTAGCCATGCGGCCAGTCAGAGTGGTTCTAGATAACAGGTACTTCAATGGGTCGATCTTGGTGATTAACTTGACTGGGTGACTGAGCATGTAATGGCGGAGCTTCTATGTACTGAAGACTAGTGCGAGGCACGCTTTTTCCATGGGAGAGTAGTTTAGCTCGTAGCCAACCAGTGTCCAACTGATGTAGTAGACTGCCCTTTCTTTTGACGACTCATCATGCTGCGCCAACAATGCCCCCACTGCGATTGAGGTGGCGGAGATGTAGAGCAAGAGGGGCTTGCCGGGAATAGGTGGCATCAATATTGGTGGATGGGACAAATATTCCTTAATCTTGTCGAATCCCATCTGACACTACGGGTTCCATCGGAAGGTGGAATCTTTTTTTAGAAGATGAGTGAATGGTTGACACTTGTCTGCCAGCTGGGCAATGAAGTGACGGATGGACTGCATTTTTCCTTGAAGGCTTCTTAACTGTTTGAGATTGCGTGGAGGGGGCATGTCTAGGATAACCTTTACCTTAGCTGGATCAACCTCAATGCCCCTGTGAGAGACTATGAAACCCAGCAACTTTCTAGAAGTGACCCCAAAGACACATTTTTTCAGATTCAGCCGCAACTTATAATGCTCTAACCGCTCAAATATCTTCTTCAGGATGGCAGGATGTTCTGCTCGTGTTCTGGATTTCCCTAATAGGTCATCAACATAGTCTTCCATGATGATATGTATGAGGTCATGGAAGATGACCGTCATTGCCCTCTGATAATTTGCCCCTGCATTTTTAAGACCGAAGGGCATAACATTGTAGCAGAAAGTGCCCCAAGGAGTGGTGAAGGTGGTTTTGTGTTGGTCTTCAAGTGCAATTTGAATCTGGTTGTACCCAGAGAAGCCATCCATAAGGGACAACATCTCATGTCCTGTTGTTAGGTCGACCAACATGTCAATATTGGGTAGGGGGAAGTCGTCTTTGGGGCAAGCTTTGTTGAGATCCCTGAAGTCCGTACATATCTAAATGTCACCATTTGGTTTAGCTACTGGCACTATGTTGGAGATCCATTCAGAGTAGTCAATTGGTCTGATAAATCCTGCCTCCAATAACTTCTCTAATTCCTTCTTGACTAACAACGCGACTTGCAGATGCATCTTGCGGAGTTTTTGCTTGACAGGTTTAGCGTCTGGGCGGATGTCCAGGTGATGAACCACCAAGGCGGGATCTAAGCCTGGCATGTCCGAGTATGACCAAGCAAAGTTAACAACTCCCTCCTGGAGTAGCTGTGCAAAGATCGAAAACTCTTGTTCGGAGAGTGACTTGGCTACATAGGTGATCCTAGGATTTTCAGCAGTTCCCAAATTAATCTCTTGCGTCTCTTCAATCAAAACAGATGATCGGGCAGATAGCTGAGTTCCCATAAGGGGAAGATGAACATCTCCATCTTCCAGCGCCTCTTCGAGGTTTTCGCTATCAGATGCGTCCTTTATTTTTACTTTTTCAAGGTCACAAAGTGCCTCATGTAGGTTTTCACTAGATGACCATTTGTTATTTTTCTTATTCTTACTTTTGCGACTGGAGTGTTCATCCTCCCCCAATTCCATGAGGTTAACATAGGTATCCGCAGACATACTGACAGGTGTGCTAGTTCGTAGGTCCCAATCAATGAGCTCAGGCTGGCGAAGGGATAGGCTAATAGTGCAGACAGATAGGCATTCGAACATGGAGGATAGGTCGACGTGATCGACGTCATCGTATGCACGTATGATGGATTCTTCCTCGGGTATGTCTTCTAATGAGCCATTGTCCACAGCTACACTATTGGAAGCATTAGACGATGTTTCAGGGCCTTTCTACTTTCTGTCATACCCAATGCCCACATTTTTTGTTAGCAGAGAAGTACCAATGGGTTGTAACTGCCCTTGTTCTTGCTTTCCTAGGCCTCTGCCTTGATAGTTATGCTTTTCCACAAACTTTGTCAGCCAGGGGTACTTTTCTTGGAAGTATTCCTTGAGAGGAGTTTCTGGCTGAGGCTCTTCTCGGTAAACCCATTGGCTTATGTCTTCTTCGGGCGCATCTGTTTTGATACTTGGGGATACAAAAGTGGTAGTAGGGATGTTTTTGCCACGGAAGGTGACAATCTTGTCCTCTTGTGGGGTAGCATGGGAAGGTTGACCATACTCGTGTGGTGATGGTGGCATGGTCGCTACATTAAGAGCAGTATGCATTTCATACTCGCCACACCCTTTGTCAATGATCTGTACTTTTGTGATTGTAGGATCAGTGGAGGATGGCGTGGTTTTTACGGTGGATGGTGGATTGACAGGTGATGACCGAGATGCCCCCATTTCAACCCCAGGACAATAATGTAAATGGGGAAATGATGCCTCTAGAGTGCGGCAATATTCGAATGGTTGGGGGTCGGCATGGTAACCTCTTGTCCGTTGACTGGGAATTTGAGGCATTGATGGAAGGTGGAGGGAACGGCTTGCATAGCATGTAGCCACAGACGGCCGAGGAGGAGGTTATATGGTAAGTCCAGATCAAGGACATGGCAGGTGATGTACTGAATTACCAGTCCCACTTGGACAGGAAGATTGATGATCCCTTCTGAATTTCTTTCTGCATTGTCATAAGCCTTGATTGTAATAATCTGGTTGCTTAAGTCCGCTTGGGTATACCCCACCTGTTTTATGAATTTTAAAGTGCACAAGTTGAGGGCAGAGCCATTATCTACCAAGACCCTTTTTATTTTATGCCGAGCGACCACGACTTCAATATGTAAGGGGTGATTGTGATTAGCATCAATGTTGGGCATATCATCATGGCTGAAGTGTAGTTGGTGAGATGAAGCTAGGTGTCCTACCAAGGCTTGGAACTGTGTAGGATCCATATTATTAGGCACATGGGTTTCCTGTAGGGCTCTATTAAGGATTTCTTGATACACGGGGGAAGACTTGAGTAAATCCAAGATGGAGATATGTGCAGGGGTCTTTCCCAAGTGATCAAGGATATTGTACTGGGAAGTTACAGGAGTCGGTTGGGCAGGTGCAGAGGCTGCAGGAACGGTGATTCGGGCTCGTCGTGTGGTAACAACACATTGAGAGTCTTTGGCTTTGACATGTATCATGGATACACGAGGTTCTACCTGCTCAATGTAATGAATAATACCCTCGTAATTGAAGGGTACATTCTTGTAACTCACGTTATTTGTGCTGTTGTTTTGAGGATTACTGTTGGAAGTGCTCGGGCCTTGGTTATGGTTTGGGAAAGCGTTTTGATAAATTTGCAACTGAGCATTGGACGACGGAGCTTGGTTAGGATCAACCTTGATGTCACCTCGATCGATGAGATCCTGGACGTAGTTTTTCAGACCCTGACACTTATTCAAAGAGTGCCCTTTAATTTTGTGGAACTCACAATATTCATTTTCCCTAAACCATGCGGGCTTAGGTTTGGATTCGTCTAGTGGCTTGGTGACGGGGTACGTGATTGGATAGCTGATCTGCAACAGTTTATTGAAGACGACACTCAAGGGTTCTCCTAGTTGAGCATATTGGCGTTTAGGGTTCCCTTGGTTATTTTGATTGGACTGTTGGGGAGGACGGGGTGTCCCTTGTGGTACGGATATGGCATTAGGTACAGATTGCTGTTGTTTCTGAGATGTGTTGGCCACGTGGACATGTTTAGTGTCAGTGACACCATCATTTACTGAATTTTTGTTCTTGTTCCAAAAATGTTGCTTGTCGTTGAATGTCCTTTCCCTATCTTGGTTATATATTTTGATGTGCCCCTTGGCAACAAGGGCACGCTCGAGGATGGGTCCTTTCTCCACCACCTCCGCAAAAGTGGTGACACAGTGTAATCGGAAGTTGTGGGCCATGTCAAGATGAGAGTTCTCCACAAAAATGGTGACCATGTCCTTCTCTTTCAAAGGGGTTTTCATTCGGCTTGCTAGGGCACACCACCTTTGGAGGTAGCTAGTAAAGGTTTCCCCTTCACGTTGTTTCTCTTTGAGGAGATCCAGGGTATCAGTATCCTTCTCCAGGTTGAAGGAGAAGTAGGAGACAAACCTTTCTGACAAGTCTGCAAAATATTTTATAGATCCCTTGTCGAGGGTCATGAACCACCCTAGTGCGTCGCTTCCAAAACTTTGAGGGAACAGACACAAGAGATAGTTGTCATTGTGGATCACTTCTTAACACTGGGAGTAAAACTCCCGTAGGTGGGCCTTAGGATCTTTGTTCCCCTTATATTTGTGAAATTTTGGCATCTCAAAATGTTTGGGGAAGGGAATCAATGAGATAGAGGGATCATACGGATAGTGGCATATATCTTCGAACTTGAACGATTGTTTGCTAGTCCCTGCCTGGAGATCCTTTAGTGCGGCTTTGATTTCCAGGATGTCTGCATTGGCTGGTGCGTTGGATGGGTATTGATGGTAGGACGATTGTGGATTATGAGATGATGTTTGGGGATGGGCGTATGGATAATGAGGAGGTGGCACCTCCTGCTGATATGCCAAGGGACCTTGTTGGTAAAAAGGTTGTTGTTGCGAGGTGGGATATGGATTGGCTGGGTAGTTGTGGGTGTTGTACTGTTGGGAAGCATGGAGAAAGTGCTATTGATTAGCTTTCGGATATTGGGGGTGTTGATATGACTATTGCGATGCCCCATAGGAGGGTTGTTGTTGATATTGTTGCTGGTTGTAATAGTTGTAATGATGGGGTGGTTGTTGATGCACGGTTGGCGGTTGTGGTGGGCGAGATGGGATGTTATGTGATGGTTGCGCTTGTGGGCATAAAATGGATGCAAGGAAGGGAGATATGGTGGGGGCTGAAGGCCGAGGTTGATTTCCTTGAGGTTGATGTTGTGATGGTTGTGCTGAAAATAGGGGATTGACCAATGGTTGTTGTTGAGGTGGAGGTGCGACTGAGATGTTGTGCGAGGGAGGTTGTTGGGCACTAGTGGGAACATAGGATTGGAGAGGTTGTTGGGATACAAATGATGATGATGGAGGGATGTTAGATTGAGATGGTTGTTGAGGTACAAACGACGATGGTGGAGGAATGTTCGATTGGGGCGGCTGTTGAGGTATGAACGATGATGGTGGAGGAATGTTGGATTGGGATGACGGTGGAGGATTGAATGACGATGGAGGAGGGATGTTGGATTGGGATGATGGTGGAGGGTTGAATGAAAATGGTGGAGGATTGTTTGCTCCGAGAGGTGGGTGCAAGGTCGTGAAAGGGTTGCCCACAGTGTTGATAGGAGGCGGGTTCGAGGGGGCGGTGCCGATAGCATTAATGGTTGTGGTTGCAGGATGTTTTGCGGCATGCCATAGGCATAGGGATCATTGGGATCAGTGGTTTGAGGTGCTCCCATGACCGAGATGGTGGGATGTGTGGGATTTCCAACGGGATATAGGACGGCATTTCCGAATTCAGGTTGATGCCAACCTTCTATGGAAGGAACGTTGGGGACATACGAGCTACTAGGGATGTCATGTGAACCTTGGGGTACGTTAGATGTTGAGGTGCCATACTTGGATAAGTCGACACCTGATGGTAGCTTGAGACCCTTGTCAATCAAGTGAGCCAAGATTTTGTCCCCATGTCTTTCGAGGAGGTGTTCTGTCATTTGTGCATTGACAGGGTTGCTATAGTGTTCTTCAAACGTGAGCTCGGGTTGATCGGCCATGTTTTCTTCCCCAGGGGGTGATGTGTTTTGACCATCGACATTGGATTGCGATGAGGTGCCGTTGTGGGGATCGTGAGGGATATTAGCACCATAGTTAGGATCTGATGTGATGTTGACTGTGTTGGTGGGATTCTGAGGGTTGTTCGATTGGGCATTCAGGGCTTGTTGGTCGGCCATTTTCTTTGCTTGTGATCGAGTCTGAACGGGCATGCAAGATGAAGTAGATCAAGATATTAGAAACACCTTGATGATGAGAGATTGATTTGATTTTGATGAAAGATTAGTTGACGACGATTGATTAGGTCGACGTGGATTGGCTTGATGGAATTGGATTGGATTGATCGGTAGATGTTGGATTAACCTAGATTCCGGGTTTTGATCTGATGATGATGCGAGGATCAGATCGATATGATGATTAGGATTAATGTGATGATAGATACGATGAAGACCGAGATCCACAACCAAGTTTAAGAAGGATCCTTGGTAACACTAGGTATTGATTAAAAGGTGGATGTATGATAACGACACCAAATCCAACTTGAGATAGAAGCGGATTGATTTGGTCGAAAAGGATAACTGACCTAGGACGGATAGTGATCCTAAGCCAGCTATGATGATTGTGATTAGGGATGAATACCTAGGTCAACTT
Organism: Sequoia sempervirens; assembly: GCA_007258455.2. NCBI lineage: Eukaryota > Viridiplantae > Streptophyta > Pinopsida > Cupressales > Cupressaceae > Sequoia > Sequoia sempervirens. The sequence goes on along the minus strand of VDFB02336884.1, from coordinate 82,582 downwards.
GGATGACGACTCCAATAGGGTTTATATGGAATAACGGAGATCAGAGGTGAAAGCGTGTTTAGAATGGATGGGGAGTGTCTCAAGGTAGATGAATGGCTCTCAAAACGAGCAAAAGACTATTCAGGACAAATGACCCTTAGAACGAAGGGATGGGGGCTCGGAATAGACGTTCAGATGTTTGTTTCGGACACTAAATGATCGCTTCAGTGTTCAAAACAAAGGGACAATGAATGCCAAATGATGGTATAGGATGGTCAAAGGGACAGGTCCACCACTGCAAAAGGACAGGTCCACCACTGTATTTGGACAGATCCGCCACTGCACTTGGACAGATCCGCCACTGCACTTGGACAGGTCCGCCACTGAACTGGGACAGGTCCGCCACTGAACTGGGACAGGTCCGCCACTGAACTGGGACAGATCCGCCACTGCACTAGGACAGATCCGCCACTGCACTAGGACAGATCCGCCACTGCATGAGGACAGATCCGCCATAGCATGAGGACAGGTTTGCAAAATATAAGGTTAAGTCCGCCAAAGGATAAGCTTAAGCTTGGTTTTTTGATGGATGGAAAAGGCAAAAGGACCCAAATTGTAGCAATCATAAAAAAATTTGGCCAAATCGATAATCACTGGTTTTTGCACAAGAAAGACACTTCAAGCAGCACAACCCTAAAATTAGTAGAAACGGGTATGGTCAACAAAAGTCTTCTACTCTAGGATGCACATGGTTTCTAAGGAGTCCTCGATATACACCCGGTAAGTGAGGCCCAAACCGTGAACACCAACCTGTTACAAGCGTGAGTCGGGAACCTTAGCGAGATACTAGAGGCTCGGACCAACTCTTCACATCATCCCGATGCTTCGCCAATTACAACGTGGTTGGATTGGGGTACTACTTTTGCTCTCCCCCCTTTATATACCCCGCCGGTACGCGTGGTTGGAATCGTCCCTTGGGGTGATGAAATCCCCAAGCAGGTCCCACTAAGAAAGTGAAAAAGGGTGACTCAAAAGGACTTGGAAAGCTACGATTTCTCGTCACCCAGGATCGCAAATGGCGCAAGGGGATTGGATACGTCAAATAGCCTTCCCAAACATGCCAAACAAGGTTTATTGACACCCCTTTAATTAAACTATGTTCCTATTTACCAAAGACAATTAAAACGGAAATTTTTACCGGAGACGGTCAGCCACTCTATAAGAACAGATCCGCCCACTCTGTCGGGGATCGGTCAGGACCAGTCCGCCACTCTGTCGGGACTAGTCCGCCACTGCGGGACAGGTCCGCCACAGCAAGACAGGTCCGCCACCGGAGGCCAAATCTGCCACTCTGTTAGGCCCAGTCCGCCACCGCTGGACAGATCCGCCACTCTGTTGGGCCCAGTCCGCCACCGCTGGACAGATCCGCCACTTTGTTGGGCCCAGTCCGGCACCGCTGGACAGATCTGCCACTCTGTTAGGCCCAGTCCGCCACCCTGCAACCTGGACCTTGAAAAATGCAAAGAACAGCAAACGTGAAGAAAATAGACCCATTTGTGGGTCCCACCGGGCATGCCAGAAATGTGATAGGTCGAAATAGAGCATTAGAAATCAAGCAACAATTAAAAGAGTGCAAATAAACAACTTAAACAACCTACACCTCAAGATTAGCCTAAGTTGGAAACAATGCAAGACAAAGCAACGAAATGGAACTTTATACCTTGCGTCGAATCGATCCTTTGGTTGGCCCTTCGATCTTTGATGTGTATGCTCCTTGGATGGCAAGATGCAAGCTAGATGAGGATGTGAAGATGGATGGAAATGGATGAAAATGAGAAAATGGCTAAGTATGAGTTGAGAAACAAAATTGCAAGAGTTTGGCTAGCAAAATGATCTCCCCAAAATGAGAGAAAAGAGGGGGTATTTATAGAATTTTTGGGAAATCCTAGGGGAAATGGACAGTTGAGATTGATCCACCAAATATCAAGATGTAGGGCTAAGGTGAGTTGAGAACTCATAAGCCCTCACATCTTGACATGTGGCATGTGAGATAGCCCTAAAAGGTGAAGTGGACATGAGGTGGAAGGAGAAGGACATGACATGGAGGGGGTACAAAGTACCTTGGGATTGGACAAGATCTCCTCATAAAGGAGGTCCTTGTCCCCATGTGGGTGAGAGGACATGTGAGGAATTAAAAATTCCTCAAATATTCTCATGGGGATGAGAGAAAGAATAAAGAATGAATAGAGGACATGTGGGGAGAAGTGAAGGAATTAAAAATTCCTTTTAGGTGCCTTGGGGGATTAAAAGGTGAATTAAAAATTCACATGGGGAAGGGGGATACCTTGTCCAAAGGAGAAATCCTTTAATAAGGTTGACTCAAGGACATGTACCATAAATAGGATGAGGATTAGGTTAGGCTAATCAAATGATTAAGGTTATGCAAGTACTCAGTTAGATGGACTAATGACTGATTAGAGGCAAGTGAGAAATTATGGAGGATGTGACCTTAATGATGATTAAGGGTATGCACATGCTAACCCTGGTTGATTAGAAGAAGATGAAGTGATTAAAATGGATTAGGGACCAATTTGCAAAAGTTGGAGGATGTGACCATGAAAGAGAAAAAATGAATTAAAAATGAATTTTAATTTAAAAGGGGAATATGACTAAATTAAATAAGAGGGCATATTTATTTAATTTAGAGGAGGAAGAGGGGAAAAGTATTAAATTGAATACTTTAGGACCTTTGTGCAAGATGCAGGGTATTAATTAAACACTTGGTTTAATTAATATTGACAAAGGGGATGAGCAACCGGATGAATAGGGAGACGTGTTTGATCATGTGGAAGTGATCAAAATTGGACGTCTACATGCGTAATACATGAAGTATACATAGGATGGTAGGAAAGATGCTTTGATAACACTGTAATGTCTCCTATCCTAATTTTCCCTATAATTTTCCTATTGATCACAAATTGCAACAAACTAGGGTTAGGGTTTTCATGTTATTAAATGAACATCTCTTTAATGATATAATCTTGAATTGAATACTGCATTCACCACATGAACAAAATTCACACATATGTATGTATGCTTGTTAGGGTTAGGCAATTGCATCACATTCATAGATTATCAATGATGCAATAGATTTAGAAGTTGGGAGAAGGGACATGATGGGGTCATTTGAAGCCATATGTCAAGCCTAAGAGGGTGCATACTGCAACCCTCCCCCTTGGCGACTTCTACTTGCTTTCCCCATCAATGTCTCAACCCCTAAAGACACTTGCCATCCTATGGGATTGGGTGGAAGTCGCAAGTGGGATTTCTTGGCTCCTACCACTTTATCTTAGGCCCATCCCTCGTGAGGAGTCGGGTGGAGTTCGTAAGTGGGATTTTGGCCCCTACCATTGCACCTCAGGCCCTTCCCACTAGGTGGGTTTCAGAAAGTTAACATAATTTTGTTTCAACATAGAAATCCTACTTTATTATCTTATAAATAATATACATACAGAGGTAAATGATTGTGTGAAGCAATACATTTAATATTCCTTTATTATGCAAGACTATACTTGTAGAGGCAATATAATAAAGGGAAAAATACACTTGAATATAGGATAGATCTAATATACTCATGTTTATGTAAATATATCTGATAATAATAATTTGTTGTGATACACAGGTCTGATTCTCTTCTCTTTCTGATATGTATGTCTCTTCTCTTTGATCGATGATGTATCCTCCTAAGGTTCGATTTTCCCTTAGTGTTTAGAAGATATTATTAGTGTAAATCAAGCACATAATAATATTCATATTAAATAAACATAACAACTTATAAGACTCAATAATTGTTACAAGCATCATTATGACATATTCGTATGATACACACATATATGTATGTATTTCATATATATATATTAATAATTATATTTAATTTTACTTTCTTAATTATCTTCTTGTCAATGAGACTTATTCCAATATATACATTACATTCCCTTTGTTGTAGTTTCCAAATTTCACTAAATGCAGATGTATCTTTCTATCTTTCTCCATTTGCTCTTATTTTAGATCTATCTATCTCCTTAAATCTGCATATTATTTGTTCTATCTCTCCTTATAAATAGAAATTTCCGATATGTGTTTGTTGGTCGATCTACACTTTTCTTGTCTTTTTTCCAATTCCTAATCCATGCCCATCTAGTTTGAAGTGATCCTCTTTTTGTAGTTTGATCTGCCAGCAGACATGCCCTTTCATTAGTCAATGCCTTTTGGTATCTTTTGCCACTTTAGAGGGTCGTGACTTTTGTAAGATTGCTGACATTGGAGTTAAATGCTAATCAAAGCTTTGGATGGATCATTGTATATTAGTCTTTTTAGTAATCGTTACATTAGGAATCGATTCATAAGCCTTTGCAATTATTATTTACTTATTTAATTAAAACTCAGTTATTAACAAATTTTACCTATTTTCTTGTGACTATTATTATTATAATAATTACAATTGATAATATTGTTTGATTTCATATAATCTATGATAATTATAATTATAATAATAATTATTGTAATTATTTATATTTATTTTTTTGAATTAATTATTTTTTATTTCAATACTTCATATTTAGTGTTACAATTTTAGGGGCATGCATAGCGCTTAACACTTTGCATCAAGGGAAAATGATTGTTGTGATGATGTGCCAAGTGTGCCAATAACTTACCCAAAAGAAAAAAAGGTTACAATCAAGCATATGTTGTATGACGCCATGATATAGAAGAACATGATTTCATTGTGGCAATATGTTGCAAGGACCATGACACACATATATAAAGCAATAATACACACAAGCAAGCATGCATAAATAAATAAATAATATAAAGATACATTTTTCCCTTGATCAAGCTAAAAATTGATGATTGATTGATAATGATGATTATAGTGTTGTTGATGTGGGAATGATATATCCCAAGAACAACACAAGGATTAGGAATGATATGTCCTAATGATGATAATTAGATTAAAATTGATCAAGGTTTACAACAAGGATGGAAACAAAACTAATAGATTATTTTGGATGATTGTCACATCCCCTTTTTCTAATAACTTATGTTATGGACCAAAATTCCTTCTTCTATTTCTCATATTTCCTTGGTCCAAATTTGTATGTGTTTTTCTTTCCCATTGTGTTGGTAGGTTCTTAAATTTTATAAGCAAGGAGGCATGCCTAACCTTCTAAGTATTTTTTAGTCGTCAAAGATTCAAAGTTCCTCATCTAAGCATACCTTCTCATCCAATTCCAACCTTTCCTTAGTCCCTACCAATATTTTGGACTTTATCATTCTAGCATGCCTTTTTGCTCAACTCCAATTTTCCTTATTCTTGTTAGAATTTCAAACTTCCTCCACTCAACATGGTTTTCCTTCCATATTTTCCCTTTCCTTGGCTCTTTTTTTAAAATTTTACTTTTTCATCCAAACATATCTAATGTTCATCCCCCACTTATTTCCCTTGCCTTGTCAAATTTATAGACATGAACTTTCTAAAATGCCTCCTACCCAAATTTTGATCCCTAACAAATGGTATGTGTCATGAGGTATCTTTTACCTCAAAACTTTGAAACTTCCACATCTTTGTGTTATTCATCCCACCTACTACTTGACACATCAATGCATCATAATGCTTACTCCTAACATGTGAATCCAACTATGGTACCATACTTCTAACAACATTATTTAATTTAGGATGTGGCTCCACATGTATTTCTTATTGCATGAGTTGAGTATTCCACCCTAATTTCCTTTAATACAGTAGTTAGGGTTTGTGGCTATAGATCTTTTTGCCATTAATGTTGGGGGTTTTTGCAAGTTTCAAGTGTCTTTCTCCATACCCCCAATACATCTTTGCGCAAGTGGATGACGATATTTTTCGTGATTAAGAGGAAAATGGCATTGGTAGCTATGGACACCCCTATTTATGTACTTATCTAGTACCAAATTATCTCTAAGTCAATTTCAACCTCTTTGTTGATGGTATTTTGGGTCAATATCCTAAGAATGAAAGGGAAATTTGAACACCCACATCAAACCCTAACCATACTATCTCGAGCACTCATGTTTAAACAACTAAATTTGAGAATGAAACTATGTGGATTTTTAATAGATCAAAGGATAAAAACCCTATTGGTTCATGAGTGACCAAGAATGAAAACCTCATTATCCAAAATTCTCGCCTAGAGGTTGCAGTTGAGATTTAATGGTGGTTGGCATTATCAATTTCAAGATAGTATAACACTTGTAGGTGTTGTAATAGAAGTGGTTACTCTAAATACATCCATGGTGGTGGCTACCCATAGTAAAAAAAACTAGACCACAGTATAGAAGGTTATGAATGCCAACCAAAGCCTCCTTAGTCCATAATAGTTGTTGATGTAGTCTTTGCATTGTATTTCCATGACTTTTCTTAATGTAAGAACGACCTTGTAACTACCAAGTGTTTGTAAATCAAGTTTAAATAGGTGTCAATGAATGAAAATCCATATTTCCAATTTGGGTTATCAAATCTAAGAAAATATTCTAATATATAGTCTTATTTGTTAGCTTGCACTATAAGATTAAGGTTCGATGTTATTTGTGTGATTATAAAGAAAATATTCTAGGTTTTCTAAATATGAGAAAGAGATATTAGGGTTTGGCTATATTAATGGAAAAACCTAGTTTTTGCTAAGTTTGATACATTTATTTAAAAATTCAATTTATCTTTAATGGTGTACCTTACTAGCAATATTAGGGTTTGTCAAATTAGGGAAAAAAATAATAAAATTTGAAGTATGTCATTAAGTCATAAAGTTTGAAGTGTAAATATTAATGTATCTTGGGGGATAATAATGAGCTTTAAAAAGGAATTTTGAAGTTGTTAATGATGTTGGTGAAAATTGATGCAAAATTGGGGTTTGTATGGTCTAAAATTAAATATTATAAAATCTGTCAAATAGTCACCCTAAATATGATACCCAAGAATGAGCTTTCATCATGGTGCTTGTCCAAGGTGTCATGAGAATGGATTTCATAATTGGACTCTTTTACTATCTACTCTCTTTTTTAATTACTCTTAATTTTATTTTTTTTGTGGATGCAAGGATGGGAGGGATGGATTTGGATTTTAGGATTGTCAATTTGGATTATGGATGGGGGATAGGAATTTGGATTTAAGATCAAATCAAGTATTTTTTTCCATGGTGATTTGATAGCATTCTTTACGAAATAATTGCTACAAACAAACCGCATGGATTATCATTGCACTCATTGATGTTGGTAGAAACTTAGTTGTTTGTTAAGTTGGATTCTCCAAAATATAAGCATAGTACAATTGTACCTCTAATGTTGTAGGATGCTACCAAGGGAAATGGAAGGCATGGTAGATGGAGGATGATGGGGATTAAGCAAAATCTTGGATTAAGTAAGTTGGATAATATGTTGGGGAATGGATGTGATTGTGGAACATGGGTAGATAGAAGGATAAGATGATGAAGGCATGAGAAAATTGCATGAGACCAAGGGAGCTAGGACCAACAATTGGACATACCATGATGCATGTTGAAAATTTAGATTAGGATGCGATATTTTTGGTGTTTGGGATTGAAATGAGAGATTTCTCGAGTGTTTTTTTGGGATTCATTATTTTTAGTAGCATGATGGGGATTTTTGGATTTAGATGGAGGTTTCCAAAGGTGGGTGGGAGATAGGGATTTTTGAATTTGAAGAGGGATTAATCTTTTGGAGATGTGAATTTTGATGGTTTTTTGGATTTATTGTTTCTTATTTCTTAGGGATCTACTTGATATTTTTGTGCTTCCTTTTTTACTAATAGGATTATGTGGTTTTTTTATTTGTTTTGATTTTGGATCTGATTTTGATTTGATGTTACATTTCAATGTGTTACAACATGGTGATCCTTGTATTTTGGTGGATTCTTTACTTCATATTCTTGTGCATCCAAATCACTTCCAAAGTCAATGTTATGGTCCATAGGAAAATATTATCTTAAAATCCCATAATTTTAGTGACAACTTCATAATTTTAGAATAACTGATGTGTGTATTTATTGATCCTAATTGGTGATTTTAGTTGATGGATGGTTAAGGTTAGTGATAAGGATAGGGGTATTGGATAGGAAAAATGGGAGGAAATATTTTAGATTTTGGAAGAAGTTTCATTAGAATTCATAGAGGTGTTACCAAATTTTGTAGAATATCTTCCATGAGATCTATTGTCGAGGCCCTAAAATATTTGATTTTATTTAAATTTTAGGGGCTTTAAGATTCCTTCATTTTGAAATCCTAATCCTTTTCCTTTATAGTTCATGATTTGACATATTCAATTAGATATGGGATATTTATTATTTTTCAAACAAGATAAAAGTCCATTTTAAAATTTGGTAGGTGTTGGTGGTAATCATAGTTTCCTTGATGATGAGAAAACAAAATTAGAAAAATCTAGTAGAACCAAGGTGATAGGATTTTGGTTTGGGGATGGGCTTCATATGGGTGTTTAAATTTTGAGAGGGTGTGAGATCATAGAAGGGATTATTTCCAGATGCTTGGATCTTGATTTAGGTGGGGACATGTTTGGGCATGCTTTGGAACAAGCTCTTGACATATCTAGATTTACTTGGATAACATGAGAGAGGAGTAGAATTTTGATTTGAGATTACCATTATTGACTAATATGTCAATGTACTCTTTTATTTGTGTGCATGGATGGGGGAGGGGTATTTGATTTGTATGGATTTTGGATTTGATGAAATTGTGAAAATATTGATAAATATTTTCCCACATAGGTAGATTTTTAGGAATGAAAACATTAAGTAAACTTCTGCTTTTTTCTTAAGATCCTTTTCAAATAGTCCTTGGAGAAACTTCATGAAAGTGATGTTGTTTGATTATTGGTTAGATTTTGTATTAAAAAGTCTTAAATGATGAATGAGTGTATAGGACATGGTAGCTACAAGACACTCATGTGAGGTGGGGATTTAGGATATGGATGGGAGATGGAGGCCTTAGTCTAAATATATGGTTCCCTTGTCAAAGGTAGGATAATTATAACAAATGGATATGCATTTAGGATCTATAGCACAATTAGTACTAGGAAATTCTTGGTCTAGAGTGCTTATGGTTGGAAGATTGAAACATGGCAAGCTTGCTTATGGAAATCTTATCAAGGGTATATTTTTCTTGATCCACAAGATTATCCTCATCATCATTATGTTTGAATAAATCATACTCTTCTTGATCATCATCATCATAAAAGGAATTTTTGAATTGGTTGTGATGAGGAGAGTCAACAAAACAAAAAGAATTCATGATTCTTGTGATTGGAATTTTGATGTTTGATGAGTAGATTATTGGAAGTGAGAAGTTGGGATCTTAATATTTCTTTTGATATCGAACAATTTTGAATTTGGATTTGTGAAAGGTCATATGTTAGATGAATTTTGGATTTGATTTTGGGTGAATGATCAAGGATCAATACCTTAAGATGGGGGTTTGATTGGGATATTGAAGGATTAATTTCTATACTTAAGATAGTCAATTTCTTAAGAAATATTTGATTTGGATTGGATTTGATTTAAGTTGTTATATTAATATACTTAGGATAGGCTATGTTCCTAAGAAAATTTGATATTTTGGATTGGATTCTTTGATTTCTAACTAAAAATAAGAAAATTTCTTAAGTAATATTGGATTTGATGTGATTTTGGATGGTTATAATCAAGATAGGATAAGTTCCTAAGCAATATTATATCATGAGCATGATGTTTTATTTTAATTTCTTGGTTTTGGTTGTGGTTGCTATTTGGATGATTTATATTATGGATTATGATTTGGTTTTAGATTAGGATGAGTGGATTTAGATCATGATTTATAGTTTGGAGTTGGATTAATGGTTTTGATCTTGATTTGAGCATTTCAACCTTTGGTTGGAATTTGATTTTAGGAATTTGATTTTGATTCAAATGTTGTATTTTTTATTTCTTGATGGTTGATGGTTGAAAAGGTTTGATATTTTTACTTTTAAGGGGCACTCACAATTTTCACACAAGTAGAAACACCAAGCACAAGAGCAACCTACTTTATTCAAGGAGGTATTTACAAAATTGTGATCTTGCCACTATGTCTTGTCTAAGAGTGAAATGTAGAGCTCATGTGGAGACACTAACCTCTTTTGACCACTCAAGATCACTCGAAGACACAATAAGAGAGAATAAGTGGTCTAAAAACTTATTTATAGGGGCATAGGATGAGTAACTTCCCTAGGCTAACCACATACCAATTCATCAAAACTACATATATTTTTTGTTGTAATCTACCCTTTATTTGGCATATGTTGTTCAACCCCTAAAATAGGTTTCATCTCTCTATATTATCATGAGTCCAATTTATCTTTAAAATTTTACCCCCCATCTCTTATGTGTAATTAAACATTTATTATAATTAAGCACACCAAAAGGATTTGAAGGAAATGAAGTAGTGAACACATAATGGCATTCTAGTTGTTTATTCATTATGATCCTTTCACTTCAACATTATTTATTTATTTTTGGTAAATAGTGTTAGTTCCTCCCTTTTAAATATAGTAATGTTAAATCGATTTAATTATATCACTTTAAAAAGAATGTTTATCTTTATACATTACAACCTTATCCTACCCCTTTTCCTATGATCCATCACATATCCTACTTCTAGTATAACATGATTTCATCTACTCACCACATTTACCTTTTTTATACATTACTCACCATTAATACTAAGAGCATATACCTCCCTTTAGTAGGCCACTCTTTGATTCCTTAACCACGTATATATAAAATTGACATTTACTATCTCATCACACATTGACCATGATGCGGGACCATCCAGTAGTGTAGGGCAATCTTGCATCACCCAAAAAAAAATGTTTTCTTTATGTTCTTTAGTTGTTTTGAGTCCCATGATGGCACTTAAGAGGTGCAAGACAGTCAGGCATCAAAAATAGCAAAAACAGACAATTACTATTTTTAGTAATTCAGCCTAAATAGGCTCGTATGGACCTAAAAATTTACCCCAAGGAGCATAACTGAAAAACATTTTCGGTTGCTAAAGAATCACCTCAATACCCTGCATGGTTTGGGAGATATTAAATTTTTCGTCCCAAGAAATTTCTCCAATGCAACTTCAATTTTAGATATGAAGACTTTAAAGGCCCCTAAACAACTCAAAAATTTGATGAACCCACCTATGGTGGGTTCATGTGTTGTAGATCTCTTTGAGAGCCTTCCAATGATATGCAATAATAGAAAATTGGACACTTAGATCAAAAGTTATGGCCCTACGAAGTTGCCCCTCTAAAAAGTGAATTTCATTAAAATTTCTTCCTAGGCCAAAATCAAACAGCAGGTCTTTTGTCGCCAAAACAAAAAGGGAAAGTTGAACTTTCTAGAACATTCTAGGGTGGTTATTGGGTAAAATAAAAAGGATTAAGTGGGGGTTGTAGAAGGTGGCTCCAATAGTGCAAATTGTGGTTCTGAATAATATGTTTTCTTTTCAGAGTTGATTTTGTTGTAATGAATCGAGCCCATGAGGTTGTAGCATGTAAGTTTTGAATCTATAATTTCATTTTCTAAAAATAATTGGAAGTGGGTTATTTTTATGTCTTGCATCTTCTGTGTTGGTATCTATTATTGATTTGTGTGGTTTTGAGCAGCTTAGCCCTCATCAAATGGTATCAGAGAAAGAATTCCTGAGCCTGTAATAGAGCGTCAAACATGAGGCAATTGCAGTAGGACCTGTGAGTGTGGGTTGAGTTCAAGATGCCTCCAAGAATTTCCCAGCATGGCAAAGGTAGAGGTTGAAGTGGTGGAGAAAGAGGTCCACCTAGAGATGAAATCAAAGCCCTTAGAAGGCAATTAGAAACCTTGCAACAAGAGGTTCAAAGAAGAGATGTGCAATGAGACAGAGATGATAGTGAAGATGAAATGGAAGAGGAAATGAAAGAGGAAGAGCAAGATCCAATGGATCCTAGAGAAAGAATATTGTTGTGAATTATCTAAAGCATTGGGAAGAGACCTAAAATGGAGGTTTCAACTTTCAGTGGGAGTCTGAATCCTAAAGAATTGATTGATTGAATCAATGACATGGAGGAATTTTTTGAGTTTGAGGAGATTGAAGATCCTCACAAAGTGAGGTTTGCAAAGACAAAATTGAAAGGTCATGCCAGTATATGGTGGAAAGAGGTCTAGTTAGAAAGAGGAAGACAAGGGAAAGATAAAATTTCTAGATGGGACAAAATAGTGTCAAAATTGAAGAAACAATTTATTCCAGTCGATTACGAATTGGAGTTGCTCAAGAAGATACAGAGCTTGAGGAAAGGAACAAGGACAGTGAAAGAATACATAGAGGAATTTCGCAAGGTCCTGATTCAGACATGCATTCTAAAGCAAATAAAGAGAAAGTTTCTCATTATATTAATAGGTTGAAGCCAAGCATATAGGAAGAATTCGCATTGGTAAGAATGTGACCACCATTGAGGAGGCTTATCATTTTTCTCTAAAGGTTGAAGAATAGCTGAACAAGAGGTTTGAGAAAAAACAACGAGGTGGAGGTCATAGAGGAAAGATTGGTGGACGGTCATGTGGAGGTCGAAATGAAGATCAAAAGAAGGGTGAAGGCTCCAGTAGCAACCAAAACCAAAAAAGGATATAATACCTACCATCCTCGTGATCAGAATAATGGAGACCAAAGAGGAAGAGGAAGATCTGGATGAGGACTTGGAAGAGGAGGATTTCGTGGAACCTGTTTACAGTGCAAAGGACATAGAGCCTATGAGTGTCCTCAACATCAAGGAAGGACAAATAGAAGACCTGAGGGTAATGCACAAGTTGCACATGTAGATGAAGATGTTGAGTCTTCGCAGTCTAAGGATGTAGAAATATGAGAGGTTCTTGTTACTAGAAGAGCCTTGTTGAATGAGGAGAAGGAGCCAACTCAAAGGAAGAATTTGTTTCACACCAAATGTAAGTGTGAAGATAAAGTTTGAAATGTTATTATTGATGGAGGTAGTACTAATATCCTTGTTTCAAAAGAAATGGTTAGTAAGTTATGGTTGGAGAGAAGAAGGCATCTGAACCCATACCAAATTGCATGGTTGTAGAAGGACCATAAAGCCTTGGTAAATGAACAATGTCTGGTAAAGTTCAAGATTGGAAATTACCATGATGATGTATTGTGTGATATTATGCCCATGGATGTTTCTCATATGTTATTAAGTAGACCGTGGTAGTTTGATCAGCAAGTAGTACATGATGGACATGCCAACACCTATTCTTTGACAAAGGATAGGGTTCGTCATAAGTTGAAGCCCTTGAAAGAGGCAGAAGAAAAGGTATGCAGTAATGCAAGAATTTTTTTGGTTAATGGAAGAAAGTTCCCATAAGATATGAGGCATGAGCATATGTGTTTTGCATTGATCCCTAGAATTGACAAAGAAGATACTACTGAGGTACCTGTAGAGGTTTTAGATTTGTTGAATGAGTTTCAAGCTATTATTTCTAATAACATACATGAAGGTTTTCCTCTAGTAAGAAAGATTGGTCATCAGATGGACTTGATTCATGGAGCCAATTTTTCAAATAAGGTAGCTCATCATATGACTCCAACAAAGAGTGAAGAGTTGAACAAACAATTGCAAGAGTTATTGTGGAAGGGATTGATCAGAGAGAGTTTGAGTCCATGTGGAATACCTGCAGTACTAGCACCAAAGAAGGATGGTGAATGGCGGATGTGTATAGATTCTAGAGCCATCAACAAGATCGCCATCAAATATAGATTTCCCTTGCCGAGAATGGATGACATTATGGATTGTTTGAGTGGAGTTGAGTACTTCACGAAGATAGATTTGAAGAGCATATATCACCAAATCTGGATTAGAGAAGGAGATGAATGGAAGACAATGTTTAAAACCAAGGAAGGCTTGTACAAGTGGTTAGTCATGCCTTTTGGGCTAACCAACACACCGAGCACATTTATGTGGTTTATGAATGGGTATTGAAACAATTTTTATGAAAATTTGTTATTGTTTATTTGGATGATATTTTGATTTTCAGTAAGACATTGGAGGAGCACTTGATGCATATCCAAAGATTTTTTGAGAAGCTAAGGGAGGAGAAGTTGATTAATTTGAAGAAATGTAGTTTTGTGAAGAGAGAGTTGGTGTATCTAGGATTTTTTATCTCATCAGAGGGCCTTAAAATGGATCCAGAGAAGGTGAGAGCTATCATTGAATGGCCTACCCCGAGGAATGTTACAGAGGTAAGATCATTTCATTGTCTAGCAAGTTTTTATAGAAATTTTATTAAGAATTTTAGTATTTGTGCACCTCTAACTAAATAAATGAGAGGAGATAGAAAAGAGTCTAAGTGGACTACAGGAGCAGCCAAAATTTTTGCTATGTTGAAGAAGGAAGTTACTGAGCAACCTGTTTTGGCACTTCCAAATTTCAATAAGGTCTTTTAGGTAGATTGTGATGTTATTGGCATTACCATAGGAGTTGTTTTGAGTCAAGAAGGTAAGCATGTTGCCTATTTTAGTGAGAAGTTGAATGATGCTAAGAAGAAATATTATGTCTATGATTAGGAGTTTTATGCTATAGTTCAGGCTTTGAAGAAATGGAGACACTATTTGTTGTCAAAAGAATTTATTTTATATACTGATCACTAGGCTTTGCAGTATCTCAATAGTCAAGGAAAGTTAAATCAAAGGCACTTAAAGTGGGTTGAGTTTTTGCAGAGTTATACCTTTGTTTTGAAGCATAGGAGTGGAAGGTCAAACAGAGTTGCAAATGCCTTGAGTAGAAGGAAAAATTTGTTGATAGAAATGAATATAGAGGTTGTTGGGTTCAATGAACTCAAGAGTTTGTATCCTAAAGATCCAGACTTTGCAAAAGCTTGGAAGGCTTGTTTGGAACTCGTTACATTGGATAGGATGAGATGGATGGATTTCTTAATCCAAGATGGGATGTTGTTTAGAGGAAGCCAATTGTGCATTCCAAGAAGTTCTGTGAGATAGAATCTAATCAAGGAGAAGCATAATGGAGGATTGGTTGGAAATTTTGGTCAAGATAAGACCATTGCTCTTGTTAGTGAGAATTATTATTGGCCACAGTTACAACAAGATGTGAAGAAGTTTGTACAAAGTTGCAGAGTATTTCAGATGGTAAAAGGAACAAGTCAGAATACTGGATTCTATCAGCCATTACCTGTCCCTGAGAGGCCATGGGAGGATATTAGCATGGATTTTATTCTTGGCTTGCCAAGGACACAAAGAGGGCATGATTCTATATTTGTGGTGGTGGATAGATTTTCAAAGATGGCACATTTCATTCCGTGTCATAAGACCAATGATGTTGTTCATGTTGCAGAGTTGTTTTTCAGAGAGGTGGTGAGACTAGATGGTCTACCAAAGAGTATAGTTTTAGATAGAGATACCAAATTTGTTGGTTATTTCTGGAGGACATTATGGAAGATGTTGAAGACACATTTGAAGTTCAATTCAACACACCATCCATAGACTGATGGACAAACAAAGGTGGTGAATGGGAGTTTGGGTTACCTGCTAAGATGCTTAGTTTGAGATAAGCCTAAGGGATGGGATTTGATTATACCACAAGAAAAATTTGCTTATAATAATTCTATCAATAGGAGCACTGGTAAATCACCATTCCAGATTGTGTATGGGAGTAGTCCAAGAATTGCTTCTAAACTAAGAAAGATGGATAAGGGGGAGAAGAGTAGTGCTGAGGCTAGAGATTTTGCTGAGCACCTAAAGAATTTGCACGAAGAAGTGAAGAAACATATCAATAAGATGAACTCGCAATATAAGGCTCAGGCATATCAGAAAAGGAGTTATAAGCAGTTCCAGGTAGGAGATGAATTCATGATTCATTTACGAAAGGAAAGGTTTCCAGTTGGTACATACAAGTTAAAGATGAAGAAGTTTGGACCATGCAAGATCCTGAAGAAGCATGATTCATAAAATGCTTATGAGGTGGAGTTTCCTAGTGGAATAAACATTTCTCCTGTGTTCAACATTACTAATTTGACATAATATCATGAAGGTGATATAGAGGAGGGGTTGATAAAAGAATAGTGGAAAATTCCAACACCCACTTCAAAGAAGGAAGAGATAGAAGAAATCTTGGATAACCGTGTGGGTAGAAGCACAAGAAACAGGTAATATGCATAGTACTTGGTGAAATGGAGAGGAAGGCCTATTGAAAATTCATCATGGTTGTCTGAGGTTGAGGTTAACTGTCTTGGTTTTCCTCTAACTCTTGAGAAGTGACAAGGTCACTTTTCAAATTACCCTTGGTGTCTGATGCAAAACATCCAACGGTGTAGGGCAATCTTGCATCACCCAAAAAAATTGTTTTCTTTATTTTCTTTAGTTGTTTTGAGTCCCATGATGGAACTTAAAGGGTGTAAGACAATTAGGTGTCAAAAATAGCAAAAAACGGCCACTTACTATTTTTAGTAAGTCAGCCTAAACGGGCTTTATGGACCTAAAAATTTACCCCAAGGAGAAAAATTGAAAAACATTTTTGGTCGCGAAAGAATCAGCTCAATACCCTGCATGGTTTGGGAGATATTAAAGTTTTCATCCTGAGAAATTTCTCCAATGCAACTTCAATTTCATATATGGACTTTAGAGGCCCTGAAATAGCTTGAAAAGTTGATGAACCGACCTATGGTGGGTTCACATGCTATAGATCTCTTTGAGAGATTTCAAATGATATGTAATAATAGAAAATCAGACACCTGGATCAAAAGTTATGGCCTAGTGAAGTTGCCCCTCTAAAAGGTGAATTTCATTAAAATCTCTTCCTAGGCCAAAAATCAAATGGTGGGACTTTTGGGGCCAAAACAAAAGGGAAAGTTGAACTTTCTAGAATATTCTAGGGCGGTTATTGGGTAAAATAAAAAGAGTTAAGTGGGGATTGTAGAAGGTGGCTCCAATAGTGTAGATTGTGGCTCTGAATAATACATTTTCTTTTTAGAGTTGATTTTGTTGTAATGAATCAAGCCCATGAGGTTATAGCATGTAAGTTTTGAATCTATAATTTTACTATCTGAAAATAATTGAAAGTGGCTTATTTTTGTCTCACATCTTTTGTGTTGGTGTCTATTATTGTGATTTGTGTGGTTTCGGGTGGCTTGGCCCTCTTTAGACCATTGACTCTATATTGGGACCATCTTTTCCCTATCCTTTGGAGCATCACTTGTGTGTCTCTCTCTTTCCTTCGTTATTCATTATACTATTTGTATATCCTCTTACTTATTGTCTTAAATTGACTAGCCAAGTTCTTTCACCTATTAATTTAAGGATGGCCATCTAAACCGTCTATATATAGTACAAATGTTACAAAATTTACCAAGTGGTGGGAATGCCACCATTTACCTAATTTTATCTAAAGGTGGAGCCACCACCATTATCTATATTTTACCTAGTTGGGGGCCTACCACCTTTTACCCTATTTTTTTCACTTTGTCCCCTTTAACCCAGTTGACCATCATAGATCTTTATTTTTATCCTTTTAGGGTATCTTCACCCCTTTTACCTTTTAGTTTATCATTTATGGGGTAGCTTGACCACTTTTACCTTTTCTTTTATCCTATTCTAAGTAGATTGATCCATTTTACATTTTAGTACATCCTTTTTGGCATGTTGTGGTACCTTTTTACCTTTTATCCAATTTTAGTTTGGCTCGTGTAGTCATTTATGACTTTTTGGAGTGGTTTGGACCCTTTTTTACCTTTTACCCAATATAATTTTAACTCATATAGTTATTTATACCTTTTGGAATAGCTTGGCCCCTTTTACATTTAGCTAATTTTATTTTGACCCATGTAGCTATTTATACCTTTTGGTGGTGGCTTGGTCTATTATTGCCTATTGCTAGTTTTATTTTGGACCATATAACAATTTATAATTTTTTGGAGTATCTTAGCCCCTTTTTTATTATCACCAATTTGTGTTTCCACTTATTATTTATTTGTATTTTGGAGTGACTTGCCCTATTTTACCTTGTACCATTAGCCATTTACAATTTTTTTTTACCATCTCACCTTTAACTAGTCCTAATGACCTTGATGTAGTCTCTAACATCCTTACACCAAATACCATATTCCCACATTATACTACCATAACCTATCAAATCCCCTTTGGATCCCTTTGAATACTTTATCCTCACTAATTCTATTATATTAGCCATTTAGATTAGGGTGTGTGTTATTATAATTATAATGAGTAGTTTACACTATAGACATGTTTACGTATCCTTGTGATGTTTATTTTATGTTAATTTTAGTGTACTTTTATAAAGTATTTTTAGTGTTTTAGCCAAATTTACTATGCTATTATGTTGTGTTTTTATCTAGTAAATATGTATGACATTACTTTTTATTTTTCATAGAGTAACTATGTTGCCTTGATATGGTGCATTATAGGAGCAAGAACATAAGAAAAATAATAATGAAGAGAAGAGATAAAAACTCGTATTCTTTTGTGTATCCTTTATATTGATGTAATTATTTATTTATTTTAATTTATCTTAGCATGAATATTAACTATAGTTTCATCGTTTCGTTAAAATATAAAATATAAAATATAAGGTCAAAAGTTACTTTTAAAATCTCCACCTTATGTTTTTTTTTCCACCTTAATGATTATCGATGCTCAAATATTGTAACCACTTGTTGGTGTACCAAATATACTTAATACCCCACCATCCAAAGAACACAACAATGGGAAATTCTAAGATTGAATGACTTTTAGATGCTAAAATTTAATATTTAAAGGTTGATTCCTTATCTATTATAGTGCTTTAATATCAAGGGAAAGGGGATAGGAGTAGGATAATAGAAATAAAAGAAAATATGTGATAAAACACCAAAATATGTCACTCAAAATTCTTGATAAAGCTATAAGAAAGTACAAAAGAGAAAAAAATTTCAATTATAAAAAAATGATATGGTTGTTTGTAGATGTAAGAGACAAAGAACCCAATACAACAATATTCTCGGATTTGACATTTAATAAAGAAACAAAAAAAATGATATACAATATCATTAATCCAATTCTTTAGATTTTACATAATCATAATTAAAATTAGAGATGTAAAATAACATGAAAATCACATTGCTAGAGGCTCTAAACTACACTGTGCAATTACAAACGGGAAAAACTTTGCTAAATAAATTTTTTAACTCTCTTGCTTAATAGAACTCATTACAATATATAGAGGAGAGAATAAGAAATAGAAAGAGGGAAAATAAATATCTACTTGAAAAGGGATTTGATATATATGTAATAAATGGATGTGACTAAAAACTAGATGCTTTTAATTCCCAATCATTGTTACTACAAAGTTTGTATGTATGCATTATACTCTATTAATACTAAAACCATACATATTTTGTGTAAGCCTTTCCCTTTTATTCTCATCAATTTATTTTATTAGAAGACAAATTTTCAATAATATAAGGGTTACATTCTTTTCCATAAAATATTAACATTAAATTAAAAAAATTGGCCTCATTTTGTTTTTACATGCAATTGAATTAATTTTCTTACGAACATTTAGTAAAATAATCATGGGCCTTTTTCTCACACTAAAGTGAAGCCTTTGATAAATATGTGTGGCCACCACCTTTGGTAAGCTTGCAAGCTTTATGTTTTATTAGAGTTAAATCTTTAATACAATTAAATCTCTAATAAAATATTTATGGGTCTTATTGATTTTTATAATTTATGAACACAAGAAATATGTAAGAATTTTTTATCAGTTGAAATACTTGTTATAAAACTAGTTAGGAAATATATTGTGTCCACACTAATGATCAACTATCAATTTAAAAAGATCAATGGCTCTCGAGGATAATTTTTTTTCCTCTTAGTTAACCCTTGAGATCCCTCCATTATGCCATGTTTCCTTGCACCCCACCCTCTTATTTTTGAATAATAGGTAACCTTAATTATATGTATGAGTAATATATTTTATTGTTTATGGGTCCCACCTTTCCTTTACCAACGAATAGTGGCCCATTTTATTAGACCCGCCTTAGAAGATATTTATACAACTTGTGGCTTATTTCTTTGCTCTACCCATGGGACTTGAACTTATTTTAACCAAGCTAGACTGTCATTTTAACACACATGCTCTCTACCATACTTAATAAAGCATATAAGATGGAAACAATCCCACCTCCCATTTAGTCATCCAATGGAACCAATGACACTTTTTCCATATAGCATTCCTATTAAAAACGAATAAATCTGTGAGGAATATAAGATCTATAAATATAATAGTTGTTGAATGCTCATATTAAATTCATAGCCTCATTTTCACTCTACTTTTATAAGCTTGCTTTATGCACCAAGGAAAATTTGGACAAAGATAGCTCATAAGTTCAATGCCTTTTGACCAATGGAACCATGTGTCTCCTCACTCTAAGACAGCATGAGAATGTTTTTGTAGCCACTCACATCTATTGGTGATTTGAGTTATAGACCTGAAATCCTTAAGGTTTGATAACCTCCTAAGTGCTAAGGGTTTCAAACGAAAGAAGATTACCACAAACTTGTCTTCAGGTTAAGAAACTCATAACCAAGAGAATTTCCCTAAGGTATTGGAATAGATAGCACTACATGAGCACAATACTTACCTTAACACAAACCATACCTATTTTCATAGTGCACCCCTATTTTGGTTGTCACTTAGTGCCTATTGTTGGCTTAGGGAATTCAAAGTTAAGCACCTAAATAAAATAGATATTTTTGCATATAATTGTTTGAGAATGTGCTTTAAGATAACCCCTTATGATGTTATACACATTTAGATAGGGAATTTGGAATACCAAAATGAATAAAAATGAAAATATGTTTAGATTTGTATATTTAGAACGTGTTGAGGATGGTGGGGAGAGAGCCAATCACAGACTAATTCCTTTATCTAGTTGGGAAACAAAGTTTTTGAATTCAAAAAAAAATGCAATAACAAAAACCAAGGTGATGCATTAATTACACACCACAAAAGACTTTTCCTAAGTGCACAAGCAAGTTGGCTCTACCCATACAAAAAACCATAGATAGTTGTAGAATATTAAATGATTCTACTTAGCAATCCATGAACATACCCATACATTTCCTTTAGTGCTATGAGTACATATTTTAAAATATGTACAAGAATTTGACAGTCATTTAGCTAGCCAATTAATTCGAAACACATCAAAAAATGTACACTATGCACGAGGAGACACTCAATTAAGGTTGAATATGCCTTTAATCATTTGATCTACAAAGGTTATAGATGTTATTACAAGTTTGAGATAAACCCAAATCATTAGAATAAAAAAATAGCTACACCCATAATTGGAAATTGAAACCCTAAGGCTTCCTTTCAATATCTTTCTTCTACTAGCTCTGAAATTACTCGTCTAAAATGTTATCCTCTCTCAAAATATGCTCACCAAAGAATATATACCCCAAGCAGGGAGGTGTGCACAATGTTAGAGACCTATGCCACATAGGAAAACCGTAACCACGATCTCCCCCAATGTGTAGCCGATAAGTGTCCTCTACAAATGTGTTATGAATTCCAAGAGGTGTGAAAGAACCTTCTTCAGACCCCTATCATACATTTTGATTGATTATTCATGGGTTTGAGTGTAATAACGATCACAATCAGCCACAAAATCTATTGTGAATGCATCCAAGAAGTGTTGCAAATAATAAATGCAATATGAGCACTACCTCTCCTTGGTAATCCATACAAAAAAGTAATCAATATCCTCCCATAGCCTCCTTGGATTGATACATGGTGGTTGTAAGTGTTGGTGAGCAATTTATGGTGCTTATGAGAACCAATGTTTTCATTTCTACCTCTTTTGCAGAAATCTAGCCCCCTATTGGATGCAAGGAATTAACGTTCAAAAGGATACATGATATTCTATTTTTTGCTTCTATAGAAAGAAATAAAAAATGGAAAGGAAAAAGACATCCCATCATTAACAAAATCTCCACAAAGTTCTATATACCCTTAGATTCCCACTAAACACCTTATTGAGAAACTTCGGCATGCATTAGGATATAGCAGGTCATTAGCCATGATTTGGATGCAACATAAGAATTGGGCCCATATGGGAGATCCTATCAACATTAAATAGAAAAATCAATCTGATATGGCTTTGGTGAAAGTTTGGGTCCTTGGTGGATATATTCAAATGCCATCACTATCCCCGTAATATCTTGTAGAGCCCCCAAAATCAGCAAACGCATCATATAAGTTTTAGCCCAAATTTCTCTAAATTTGAACTAGAAATATTCATTTGGACACTATAAGATGGAAGACTTATAAAAGCCTCATAGTTAGCCAATTTCATGATTTTTCAATTTAAGCAATTGAATAAGGATAAGGGAAAACCACAAACCAAAAGCACATTTGACATGATGACCCTCATGAATTTCTCATATTGGTTATTAACAAAGGATAGACAAGGTCAAATGCACAACTAATGGAGTATAATAAGGAAAACTTAGACACACAAAATGAGGTGCGAACATTGACTCTAACTAGAACTAACTCTAATTGGGGATGTATGTCTCTTGTAGGCACAATGATAATCTAGATCTCTAAGAGCAAACAAAAAATAGATTGGGACTGACTCGCACCACATCATGACAAATAAGGGTCATGAATGAACAAATATAATTGATTACATACAAAATAACGCACAAAAAAACCATGACATGAAACAACATATGTTACAAAGGTTCCAAGAATCTAAGATACTAACCATGAACTAGTAGCTCCATGAAATCTCCAATAAGGCTCCTAAGTAGAAGAGTGGGATGATTTTATCCAAGAGAAATCTTGGATGAAGTCAAAAGCCATCAAGAAGGGCGATGACAAAATTTTAGGTATCATTGGACAACTAAATGAAAATGAAGAAAAAGTGAACATAAAGGGTAAGGGAAATGATGGAGATTCATCCTCACAAGCAAGGGAGAAAACTTGAATAAAATCAAGTGCTTTAGTTGTCATAATTTTGGTTATTATGCATCACATTGTCCAAACAAGTAAAACGGCAAAGGGAAGCAACAACAAAGGGGAGTGGCAGCTTTTGTAGATACTCAAATGAACAAATTTGCTGCCAAGTTTGAGAAAGAGTTCTCAATGGTTTATTGTCTCTCTACCAACACAAATTCAAAGGATGCATAATATGTGGATAGTGGGTCAACTCAAAATATGACATCATCCTAGCAATATTTTACCAACTTAAGAACACAACTTTGGATTTTAGGTTGAGCTTGATAATGATGCTAAGTATCCAATAGCAAGAGTTGGTACGATTCCTTTTCAAGTATAGAGGTAATTCTTTCAAGTTTGATGACGTTTTGTATGTTCCTAGTCTAAAGAAGAATTTGCTTTCAATTTTTATTATGGAGGATAAAGACTTTGCAATAGAATTCAAGGATCGGCAAGTTCTTATCAAATGAAACCTATCTAACCCAATTATAGCACATGGTATAGAGATTAGAGAATGCAACCTTTATAGGTTATAGGGTGAACAGTTTCAACTCTAGTTCATAAGAGTAACAACATGTAAGTTATGACACAAGAGGTGGATTGTTTACACCACACAACATTGCCTATTTTGGGGTTGACTGCCACAAGACTTTCATAGTTTAGTATTGAATAGCAAGGAGTTTGTAGAGGATGCATACTTGGCAAGCATGCCAAGGTTACTTTCCCAAGTAACGAGCATAGGTCTAAGGAGATCCTAGACTTGGTGCATTTGGATGTGTGTGGACTGATGTCAATAGAATCAATTATAGTAAGCATGTACTATGTTTCCTACATTGATGATTTATTTCACAACGTGGATCCACTTCTTAAAGACCAAGGATGAGGCTTTTAGCAAGTTTCAAGAGTTCAAAGCTCTAATTGAGAACGAAGTAGGGAAGAAGATCAAGGTCTTCAAATCATACAAAGAGGGTAAATATACCTCCAAGGAGTTTGAGGGTTTTGCAAGGAAGCAAAGATAAAGAGGAAGTTTGTAGTTTTGTACAACACACAACAAAATGGGTTTGCAAAGTGAAAGAATCAATCTATCATGCAGTTTGCTAAGGCCATGATATGTGACCTAGACTTGTCAATGTTTCTTCGAGCAAAATTATGTCTTATAATACTTTACATCCAAAACAAGTGTATAATTTAAATACAGGTATAAAGGTAATTCTAGTCACAAGTTGACCATCCACGTGCATGCTCTAGGTTATCTTTAATTTAATATTTAGATTGGACTTCCGGGTCAATGTTGAAAGAAGTGGCATGCTACACCCTTAACCTATAACATGCACGTGGATAGTCAACTTGTGAATAGAATTACCAATCTAGCCCAATCAGCTCCCACTAGTCCAAAATCTCTATTTAGAAGAGCTATGGCAGTTCAAATAAATTTTGCATTTGTTATGTGGTACAATACAAGCCCCTTGGCAGCCCCCCACAATGGAATGCTATTCTATACTCTAAAAGCTCTACCTTACCATTATGGAGATAATTCTACAACCCCTAGTGATCACAATTCAAAAATCTTCTTATTCTGCGATTCGAAACCTCGATGTGCAATCATGCACTGAATAGATATGTTAGTCATTAAAAATAAAGTTCAACCCAAAAATAAGTGAAAAACAAAGGAATTGAAATTAAATATAACATGAATATAAAAGCTTATTCACTAACACAAGTCAGCTTATAAAGCATGACTAAGACCATATATGCAACACCTTGAACATTAGAAATGAGGACCATATTGCAGAATGCATATCCCTCCATTCAGAAATTTAAAAGACCTTGGAACCTTGCATATCATTTGTCATTCCCTGCGTTCATTATCTGAGAAAAGAGACCTACGCATGGGCAGTATTAGTCAGATGCTGAAACGTATTGCATGTGCATCTATTGATTCCAAACACTGACAAATTTGTCTTGCAAGAACCAGTTTTAGGTGAATTACAGACTAAAACCTTTTGATTCTCTTCCAAAAATCAGTTGTTACTTGTTCAACATATAAGGCTAAACAAGAAAGTTTGACAGCCCAATATGCATAACTCCAAAATTGCTATACCGATCAAATATCAAAAAGGGTATCAATTGAACCATAACTTCATAAGTGAAATAAAAGACAATGCAAACCATGTTCATAAATAAAATCGAAGGTGCAGATAATTCATTCTTCTGCTTGCCCCCCAAACAATAGAGTACCCTCAATGATGCGTCAACATCACAACATGAATAAAATTGGAGCTCCATGCTAACTGGTCAGGTGAACGAAAGAGTTTGGTTCAAAAATTCAGCAGTTCAAAAATCCATGAAAATACTTTGGCAGTTAAGTTGCACCAATTGTTTACAATCTTAAATATAAAACTAGTCAGGAGTTGGGCTTCCTTGATTAAGCTCAGCAAACCTCATACTGACCCTCATAGAATGTTTCAAATATTTCTCTGCACACCGTTGAACACATGTTTCTTCCTGTTTGTCCAAAGTCTTGCGTCGAAAACTATCAACACAATTATTGAAGCACCTTTCCACCAATGAATTATACATCCTCAAACTGTAAAACAGTAAACAAGAGACTAAGTGTTAGCAAAGAAAGGTCATAGAGCAAATTATTGAGATCTGGTTGCTTACACAGAATTTACAATATCCAAATTAGTGGGCATGCAATAATCCAATTTTCTGCAAAAACAGAGAACAGCTTTCCACAAACACATCTTTTGGAGAACCATAGACCAAACTAGTGATGGCAATGCCCTATGGACTGTGGTTTAGAGGTAAGATGGGCCACTCGTCACAATAATGACCTCTGTTCAAAGCCCAGTAGCTATGTCTCCCACATTAAGAGGCCCTCCATGTTAACTACAGTTTGGTGGCTTAGCAGAGGAGTTGACTTCTAACTTATTTTGGTATAAAGGGAGAATGATGAGGTGCTCAGATGACGAGATACCCTGTAATATGAAGAAGGTTTTAAAGAGTAAGCTATGTTCCACGGCGTTTCGGAGACAGGGACGGGGGGATGGCAAGAGACGCATTTTGGGGACGGCAGCCCAAGGGCAGATTTTTTGGGGACGGCGGGGGGATGGCGATATAAGAATTTTTCTATATATATATATATATATATATATATATGAATTTTTAAAAATATATTATATATAGATAGAGAAAGAGAGCAATTTGAAATATCAAATATGTGCAACAATATCAATATGAGAATATGTGCATAGATAAAGAGTATAACAGCAGTATAACAGCGATATAACAGCAATATAACAACAATATAAAGATAAAGGTAAACACTAACAGCAATGCCAATAACTTAACTATTAAATATAAAAGCATTTTGTTCAATTTTAGGTTGAATGACTAAAGTAAATATAATAATATTTTATTATTTAGTCAATGCCATTCAAATGGGGATAAAACATTTTTATCATATATTTCATTATAAAACATTTAATATTTATCAATTATCAAGCAATTTTTATTTAATTTGACAATAATATTAAATAGTTTGTTTAAAAATTAATTGTTTTATCAAATATAATGAAATATTTAATATTTAATATTTATCAAACAATTTTTATTTAATGAAATATTTAATATTTACCAAGTAATTTTTATTTAATTTGACAATAAAATTAAATAGTTTGTTTAAAAATTAAATGTTTTATCAAATATAATGAAATATTTAATATTTATCAAGCAATTTTTATTTTTATTTGCCAAAAATCAAAACATTTTTTACTTTGACAAAAGGGGGACGCCGATACGGTTGGGGGACTCCTAGCTGTCCCCTAGCCGTTTCGGGGATGCCTAGGCGTCCCCTTTTATTTTTCAGCCGTCCCCTCCCTTTTCGGGGACGCGTTTCCTGCCGTCCCCCAGTTTTCAAAAATCAGGGGGGACGCCTGGGGGACGTCCCCTGCCGTCCCCCCGTCCCTGAAACGCCACAGGGGACGGGGACGTAGGGTTTGGGCGGGGGTACGCGTGCCCGTGTAACACAGAGAGTAAGGGGAGGGCTGTCCCCAGATAATGAACAGGACAATCTGACATAGCAAAAAAACTTCCAAATGCAATAAGATACATTTCAATTATAGAAAACTAGCTCACTAGCATGAACTTGCTCCTACATCTTTTTCCATAATGAGACAGAGAAACATAACATTTCACAAACTTTGTAGCACAGCTACCTCGATCCAGACAATATTTCTGTCCCACTCAAATACATAAGACTCAGTAATTATCTTGACTTCTAAAACTGATGCAGCTAAGGCTCATGATACTGAAAGTATTTCTGTGTCCTCTTCTGTGAATGTCAATTCATTATAGTTACAATGATGACACAGATTCACCATAATGGTCATACAAGCAGTAACTGTCCAAAGACTTAATAAAGTCATTTTAACTTCAAAGGTAACATAAAATTGAGGTAAAAACTGTCATAATCATAGGCATAGTCTTGCACCTTAGATTCTTGGAAGAAGATGGGAAACATCATCTCCTTCACACATTTCTAGGCCATTGACCTTTATGTACATGTCACTACAAGTAATCTTCATCTTTATTATCTATAGGGAGTTTGCAGGATGAAATAAAATAAATAACCATATACATAGTCAATCAAAACTATAATGTCACATTATCAACAATATATTATTATTGCAAAAATATACATCACAGTTTATAAATGTTATAACATCACATTATGATGAAATGGTGGCCTTCTTACAACTACTCAAACTAAAATCAAACACCAAGCATATATAATAATATACTATGAACTAGATACTACAAATTGGATAGACGTATTATATTACTCCTATAACACATGATTATTCTCTATTAATAATGTTGATGGAATGCTGAGGCCAAAATATCAATTTGTGTTATTAGCTTTGGACGGCATTCAGATGCTTGGTAATGATCAAGTCCTGTTGTTTCTCTCAGACATGTCAGATAGATGTTATGTATAGGTGCAGGGAGAAGGATGCCATTTCAAATCAGGGTGCAGCAGCACATGAATAAAGGTGTGGCTCTATTCTATATAAATATAGTGGTGAGAAGATGTGAATATGAGGTCAGGACAGGCTCCTTGTCCCTATATTGGCATTTCTTGGTGACTTAATTTTTTGAAGAATACATAGTACTTCTTGATGCTCAACCTGCATGCCTAGCATGCCGGCACTTAGAACCAAGCATTATCATTAATGAGCTGTTTATGCACCAAGCCTACATTAACAATATGTTCAAACTTGATTGCAGCCATTTCAGCACCAGATTGCCTGTTTGTTTTTCTTTATCTACATTACCTGATTCTTTAGTTTTGGCCCCCATCATTGTTCTAGATGGAAGGAGTCCTGGTCCAGGCTTGGGTCCAGCCTGGGTTTGCCCAGGGCAGGGCCCTACCATCCAGGGTACCCTGGGGGTACATCCCAGGCTCTGTGTCCCTTTATTGGCATTTCTTGGTGACTATTAATCTTTTGAAGACCGCATAGCAGTTCTTGATGCTCAACTTGCATACCTAGCATGCGCTGGCACCTAAAACCAACCATTTTGTTAGAGTTATTTATGTACTAAGCCTATATTATCAATATGTTTTAGTTTTGCATGCAACCATTTCAGCACCAGTTTGCCAGTTTGCTTTTTGTTTTTATCTAACTTTCCGGGTTCTTTAGTTTTGGCCATTGTCACTGTACTTGACACGAAAGCTCCCAGTCCAAGCATGGGTCCAGCTTAGGTTCGCCCAGGGAATGGCTCTGCCAACCTGAGTAACCTGTGGGTGTGTCCCTTAGTTTTGGCCCTTGTTGCTGTACTCAAAAGGAAAGGTCCCGATCTGGGCATGGATCTGGCTTGGGTTCATCCAGGGCACAGCCCTACTGTCCTAGGTAATCTGCAGGCACATCCTAAGTTTCCTCAAATTATGCATTGATCTAGTCTTAAAGTCATGCCTTGCTAAGCATACATCCCAAGATGCACCTGCAGGGTGCCCAGGACAGCTAGGACATACCTGCAGGGTGCCCGAGATAGCAGGGTCATGCATTGGGTGAACCCAGGTAAAACTCAGCAATTTCTGTTGAAAGTAATAATCCTGCACCTATGGTTCAGGGCCATCTGCATCAATAAAAAAGACAGTGGGGCATGTTCTTCTCAAGTAGGGAACTAAAATTTACAGCTGTAGTGCAGAGCTAGGTTACGCTCTTAGCAGGAACTATTGGGGCAAGGGCATTGCCACAGAAGTTATGTCGCTGTACAGGTCAGGTTCTCCGATCTTCCAAGTCTCAAGACACATAGAAGTAATGTGCTACCTAAGAATCTCCATTCGCAGAGGGTATTCAACAAGGCTGGCTTTACTAAGGAGTCCCTACTTTCACATTATATTAAAAATTCATTAGAACATCCAAGACTATATTCTTTATAGTTGTATTTTACACACAACCTCCTTTCCTTAATTATATGTGATACCTGCACCCTATGAACATATTAATAGTGTACTAAAATAAGATGACACACCTGAACTTTAATTGACCATTCAGATATGTTTTCCCTGCACTTTTACCAGAATCTGGTGAGACGAGGAAGTCTAGAAGGATCCAATTCAAGATCCATGGATAAAATGCATGGTCTTTCTTGGAGGCATGTTGTCAACAACGAACTCTGGCAAAACCTTTAGTGGCTTCAAAAATCAGTTAAACATGCACTCCTCGCTCTTCAAACATTCTCCTACAATGGACATGGAAGGGCACAATATATGATTGTCATTGAAAGAACCAAAAAATAAATTGAAAGAAAATTAAGAATCCCAATTTACCAGTCATCTGCAATGTAAGAAAGCCACTGCCATAACCCAGAGTGAGACACTACAACAAACAAAACTCTAGTTTAGGTTCCTACCAATGGTTTTGGTTAATAATTCTAAATCTCTCATCCATATCACTTGCACACACCACTCTAGTTTAGGTTCCTACCTAGGGTATTTTGTTAACAAGTCCAAAACTTTGCACACACCACCAAAACCTATGTTACTTGATCTGCCTGCCGAATGACCAGATTCGGTTCGAACCAGAGCCATGATCCGGTCTGGTCCACCTGCAGATACAGGTAGGCTACAGCAAAATGGGGTTGGGTTTGTCTAGGACAAACCCAAGAAGGATCCAAGGGAACCTAGGCAAACCCAAGGCAAATCTGTCCATTTTTCTACATTTAAAAAGAAAATTGCTTTTTTTAGTTTTTCACCTTTGACTTGCCTTTAAAAAAAATATTTGTGCGGTTTTGAGGGTCTTCATTTGGACTTGGCGATGGAAGCTCTACCCACCCTATATCACAACAAAGAATGTGCCAAGGGCGTTGCCCTCAGACATTGCAAGGGGTGCCACTTCTCAACCCCACTAGGGGCGCTACCCTCAACCCTACTAGGGGCATTGCCCCCAAACACCCACAAAGTTGTGGGATATGGAACCAAAGCAAAGTGACTTGGATGCTTTCACTTTCCAACATGTTGCACTTGAGGAGTACAAATGTGAGCACACTTCTAGTACAAGTAAAACCAGAGTAGCCGGATACACCCTGCCCCTCCCCAGGCACGCGTATCCCCATATCTGATACGGATACTTGTGTGATACACCATGGATACACATTGGATACTGTACCCACACGTGCCCAAAAAATCTTGATTTTCCAGCCATGCCGGATACTATGTGATCTGATTTTCAAAAAAGCTGACGTGAATCTTCCAAAATATTAACTTAAAAAACTTCAATCATGCAATTTTTTGTTTTGTTTTGTATAAATAAAACCTACCACCAAAAGAGGAAGACAAATGAATTGTTTTCCTATTTCAGCAACCCATTTTTCTAAGTCTTCTCCCAATAGAACTCTACTATTTTTTTGGTGTTTTAATTTTTACAAATTTAAAAAGTTAATTTTTTATAATTTTATATTTGTATTTAATATTTATATTATATTGTTTAAATGTTAGAGATTTAAAAATAAATAAAAATTATTCTTTAAATATAAATATTCTTATTTGCTTTTAAAGTAATGAAAATCTCCTCTAATAACTTAGAAAATATATGTGTATGTTTTTTTTATGAATGTCATATCCAGCCATATCCATATTGGGGGTCTTAAAAAATGGCCGTATCCGTATTTGTATCCGTATCTGTGTCCATGCAACTTTGAGTAAAACTGTTATGATCTCAATATGATATATTCCTATGTGTATATTATATATTCCCAAGGATAAGCACTTGCGGCATGCTTAACCTTAACATAAATATTAGTTAATACACTAATACCTCTTAATTAGGATGAAGGGGTATGTCCCTACATAGTTTAACCTCTAAATATAGAAGAGAACTCTCTCTCATATCATCATATTATACAATATTGAATTTACATGTTATTCTCTGCTTATTGGAGGTCATCCCCTCAAAGTGGTCTGCTATATTTCTGACTTTTACAAATATGTCCAAAAAAGATCATAACAAGTAATATCAAAGCTATGATTTGGGCCAACATTCTTGTTTCCACCATAACTTCCAAACCAATGCAAATTTTGATCTGATTTTTTTTGTTTTTGAGGTATGACCTTAGTTACCGGTACGGGTACCCAACCAGGCACGGGTACGGGATACGGGTACGCCGGTACGGCAATTTTTTTTTTCTTGAAATACGGTACGTTTGGGTACGGCTATATATATATATATATATATATATAATTAATTAAAAATATACAAAATTGTAAATACATTTGATAGTATGAAGAGTCTATGATACTTCATCAATCATCATTAAATCTAAAATCATTGATCAATGCTAGTGATAAACTACAAGCCTATAAACTTATAAAGATAAATCATAAATGCCAATTGATAGTTCAAAATTCCAATACATATGTCATACTCATATATTAATAATAAATATCATATAATAATATATGTCTCTCTAGTCATGATTCAAATGAAGATCATTACAACTACTCATCAATCATCAAAAGGTTCTAGATCATCATCATTTGGTTCAACATTATTTGAACCACAAGCAAATGCATTGCCAGTGCCACTTGTAGTAGCTGCATCATGTGAAAGAGTCTCAACATCATTTAAAAATGTGTTTGTGAGAGCAATGAAATGACAAAGGAGTGATAGTCATATTATAAAGACGTTTTAGGGTTTTTTTGGCACTTTAAGTGCTTCAAAAACTGTTTTTTTTTTTGGTTTTCGGTGCCCAGATTCTGTGGGAGCGGACCCATAGAGAACCCACAGGTGGCTGGGTGCTCCCTGGGCGCTCCCAGCCGCTCCCCAGCAAGAACCCGTGCCCAAACGCTCCCGAAGCGGGCACGCAGGGCAAAAACAGAGAACCCGGTAACTATGGGTATGACATAGGTAAGCTCTAAAAAAAAAAACAGGTTTTGAAGGTAAGTTTTCTAAAAGTTATTGTGATTTTATGTTTTTTCAATAATTTGCTCTATAGGCCACAATTTTCGCTTTTTTTTAATATTTTTTATATTTTTGGAAATATTATCAAAAATTAGGTAAAGTTAGTTCTTTGCAATTTACTATTGAGAATAAAATAAAGTCTTTAATATAGTGGTCAAAGTTTAGTCAAAATTTTATTAATTGTTGTATAGGAGCAAATTTGCACCCCTTATGCAAATTCCCCTTTTGCCCTTCTTCACTTTAGAAAACCAAATTCGAAGGCTAAATTCCACATAAGCCCACTGCCTTCATTCCACTTGGCGGTTGTTTTGTGTGTCGGCAGAGGAATAACTGTCGGAGACACCCACGCGGCGCGTAGACGTCTGCATGGCGCGCTTACGTCCTTGGTAGATTCCTGCGTCTGGAGCCTACAGAGGCGTTACACTTCTCATTGGAGGTCACTTTGTAACGCCGCCTTTGAGTAACCGACCCGAATATGACTGTTTTCTTCATTCTCTCCTTCAAATTCACTATTCATTCTTCCATTTCATCCTTATAGCATTCAACTTAACTTCTTTTGCATCCTCTAAGCTTTCAATCCATCTTCTAAGCACTCAACTTGATCACTCTCCAAGCATTCTAGCATTCAAGCAACACTCTTGCACTCCTTAGCAGTAGCAACAACACTTCGTCAACTCCGTAAAGCAAGTGTGGAACCAACACCATTGCAGCAAAGGCTTGAGTCCTCTCATTTTCTCCCCCATTAGCCTTAAGCGCTCTTGGTGGAGGTGGTAAGCTTTCTACTCTTCTCCTCCATGATTTGGTGGGTAGCACCCTACTGTTTTTGTAGTGCTTTTGTGTTTTTTACTTCATTTCTTTGTCTCCATTATCACTAGCTTGGCTGTACGTGGAGGTGGAAACACCTAAACGGGGGTCTAACTGAGGCAAGCCCCTATACAGCCACCCAACAATTTTCCTCTTCATTGTGTGTAGGTGGACGTGTTGCTTGGAGTTAGCTGGCGAACAAGTACCTCTATGAGATTATTCTTGCTATCCTAACTCTTGTTTATTTACTTTATCATATTTGTACATATCCTGCCTACTTCATAGCTTTGTCTTGGCCCTTTGGAAGTAGTTAGCTAGGCTGTTAATCCGTTTTCTAGTGTTTGGCCTTGCTTATTTAGTCCTCTAGTCGTACAGACGCCAACGCACCTGAGAGACGTAGAGTTAAACCCAAAAACCGGCTTGCCTAGACCTATTCTGTGTTTCGGATCTGCCAAGTGATTTACGGACCTTATAGTCCTCATCATTCTCGTCCCACATTTCCTAACACTTTGTTAAGCTGAGGTAAGTTAGGGCAGCCTTCCACTCTTGGCCCTCCGTGACCTAGGGCCTTGAACGTGGTTGGTCCCCCTCTCTTACAATTTTCTCTATAGGCTGCAATTTTAGGATTTACATTTTTGGAAAGCTTATCAAAAAATAGGTAGGGTTAACTAAATGTCCTTTGTGGATTTGATTGTGTTTTGAGTTTTTTTGCATCAACGTTTGGATCACACTATGTGATCCATCATTAGGATAGAAGAGAGCTAGAGGAGAAGAAATGAATTTGTTGCAGACCAAAGCTAGTTAAAAAAGGAAGAGGTGGGAAAAGGGGGAAACCAACACGAGGTTCAAGGAAAAGGGATTAGATCATGGACCTCATGTTGGTTTCCCCCTCTTCCCACCTCTTCCTTTTTATCTAGCTCTAGTCTACAACAAATTCATTTCTTCTCCTTTAGCTCTCTTCTATCATGATGATGGATCATAAAGTGTGATCGGAAATGTTGATGCAAAAAAACTCAAACACAATCAAATCCAAAAAGGACATTTAGTTAGCAATATGGATTGTGGAAACTTAATATCATTAATAGGTAGGGCTAGTTTTTTGAAATTTTTATGTTTAGACAAAATATATTCCTTAATTTAGTGGTCTAAGTTTGGTCCAAACTGAAACATCAAATTCTCTCTCTCCAAATACTTTCCTACCTTCATAAAGCTTAAAATATAAATATAATTAAAGCCATGTCATCTTTAGGATTAGAGGACCTTTCTACACATAAAAAATCTAAGGAACCATTTTATTTTCTACCAATTAAACTTGAGGAAAGAAATCTGCAAGAAAATGAAACAACGATACATTTCATTAAAGATAAATTGTTTGACCCATTTGTAAAATCCTTTAATGAGGGTTTAGATAGGTTTATGAACCAATTATTGTCAAAATTGAAGTCCCAAAGAAACCAACAAGGTGGGTACAACCCTAATGAATCAAATCAAGAGATGGGAGAATGTTTTTGAAGTCAACAATTATACCTACCAAGAATAAACATTCATAAATTTGATGGTAGAAATGTAATTTCATGGATAAGCCTCATAGAACAACAATTTAAACTTCACAATATACCAAATAATGTCATGGTTGACATAGCTTTACTATATTTAAAATTAGGACCTTACCAATGATACAAATGTAAGATGAGTGACAGACAAGAACAAATGTTCAGTTGGCAAGAATTTAGTAAAGAACTAGCAACCTTTTATAAGCAACCATGCATTGAAAGCTATTCTACCCAACTAAAAAATCTAATACAATTAAGGTCTTTAGTTGAATATAATGTTGAGCATTTGAGATTGGCACTTAGAGCTCCCAACGTGACACCTTACCAAAGGCTACAATTGTACATCAATGGACTTGAGGACCAAATTCAACATGATGTTCATTTGTTGGAATCTTGTACAGTTAGGAAAGCTATACAACAAGCATTGCATATTGATAAACAAAACACCACTCAAGGTGAAACCATGAGAGTAACTAATAAAAATGTGACTAATCTTAGTAGCAAAAACATTGACAAATTCTTTAACCTAAGAGAAATTAGTAAGCTCTCTCCTCAACAAGAAATAGAGAAAAGAGAAAAAGGCCTATGTTGGAATTCTGATAGCAAATGGTCAACAGGTCATAAGTGTTCTAATAGTGATAAAAAGAATAAGGTTGAAGAAGATGGAGAAGAACCTACAAAAGAATCAAACATAAAACTTAAGAATGAGGATTCCAAAGAAAAAGAAAGCACTACTATCTCACTACATGCATTGAATGGAACAAATGCACCACAAACAATCAAAGCAATTGGTAATATACAAAAGAAAAATGTGAAAGTGTTAGTAGATACTAGTAGTACACATAACATGATTGATAAAAGATTAGCTAATGAGCTCATTTATTTTGTTTATCCAGTCTCTAATTTTCAAGTCATGATAGTTGATGGGAAACAACTATCTTGTGGTGGTAAATGCCATCTAATAAAACTCTCAATGGCAAATTATCAACTAGATTCAGAAATATTTGCTATACCTATTAGGGGAGGGGAGTGGATGTAGTTTTGGGTGTCCAATGGCTTAAACAATTAGAAACAATATCTTTCAATTTTCAAGACAAGTCTTTTAGGATACATAGGAAAAAGTAGTGATCTTTTGGGAATAAAATCACCACCAAGTGAAATCATTAGCTGCCATACGATGGAGAAATTACTCAAAAAGGTTCCTATAATATAGGGGCACAATTACATTTTATAGAAGCACAAGATACGACAACTCAAGATCAACCAAAAGTTCAACAGATTATTCAACACCACCAACAAGTATTTCAAGAATCCAAAGTTGTACCTCTAATTGGAGACCATAGTCATGATATTAAATTAATACCACGAAGCATTGCTCATCCCAATAAAAAAATCCTATTTTATTCTTAACAAAAAGGATGATCCATGGAGAATGTGCTCACATTACAAGAAACTATACAAAATCACTCATAAAGATAAGTCTCATATTCCTATTGCTAATGAATTGGAAGAAAATAAAATCTATGCAAAACGATCCAAATATGTCTTTAGGGTGAAGTAAAATACTCAAGACATTTGGAGTCACTTAAAGGTGTTAAGATGGACCCTAAGAAGACAGGGTTTTTGGGTCTAACAAGATACTATAGAATATTTGTTCATATCTATCATCGTATAAAGAAATTTTCTTTTTGAAAGGTATTAAAGTGAATATCCAAAAATTTGTGATAGAATGTTTGATATGCCAACAAAATAAAAGGGAAATAATAAAGACTCTAGGCTTCTTACAAATATTAGGCATTCCAATACAACATTGGGAAAAAATATTAATGGACTTCATATGGGGCTGCCAAAGACAAATAATATTGATGTAATCTGGCTTGTTCTGGATAAACTAATTAAGAATGCATATTTTTTTGGACTCTCTCATCTATTTTCCACAAATATTATGGAAAAAGTATTCATACAAAATATACAAAAATTGATGGAATTTCCAAAATCAGATTGGAAAATAGAGCCACCTCAAAAATCCTAATCAAGTGGAATTCCAATTGAAGATGTGACATGATGAAAGATTCATAGGAAAGATTTTAGAGTTGCTAAGCATTGAGGGCAATGTTTTTCTTAAAGGGAAGGGAATGTTATGATCCTAATATGATATATTCCTTAGGATAAGCATTTGTAGCATGCTTAACCTTAACATAAATATTAGTTAATACATTAATACCTCTTAATTAGGATGAAGGGGTATGGCTTTACATAGCTTAGCCTATAAAGAAGGAAGAGAACTCTCTTCCATATCATCATATCATACAATATTGAATTCATATGTTATTATCTGATTATTGGAGGTCACCCCCTTGAAGTGGTCTATTATATTTCTGATTTTCACAAATATTTCGAAGAAATATCATAACAAAAACTAAATGATTGCAATGATTGCAATGATTGCAACAATTGCATTAAACATTTGAATTTTGAAACTAAGTTACTGAACTGGAATCAAAATTGAAACGGGTACATGGGTACAGTACGCAGGTACAACAACAAAAAATTGGAGGTGTGGGTATGTTTGGGTATGTCCATACAAAAAATATATAAAAATCATAAATATATATTAAAAATTAAATATATTAATTATATAAAAATCGTAAATATATATTAAAAATCAAATATATTAATTATAAATTATATCTATATAATTAAATATATACTTTATAAATAATCTATATATATGTGTGTGTGTGTGTGTGTGTTTAATAATGTTGTATAAATATACAAGATTTTAATTTATAACTTCTCAATATAATTTATTTATTAATTATATTTAATGTATAAATATATATTATTTTTAATTTTTAATTGTATAACATATTATTAATTGATAAGTATCTAATTTTTACATTTTAAAACTATTTCATAATATTAATTATTGAATCATTCTTCTTCTTCCAGCGTTGTTGATTCCCGTCCAAGCAAGGGTCGTCGACGAAAGTGACTATTCTTTGGTGTCACCAATTCCCATCCAAGCAAGGGCAATTGAAGAATGCGACTTTCTTTGTTCGAGGTGGTGTTTTAGAGTACCCATTGCTATTTATGAAATACCAGAAGAGTCATCTAAAACAAAACGAGATTCTTATTCGTAATGCTAAACAAGATTATGTTTAGGGTTTTAAATTTTTGGTATTAAAAAATATTGTCTAGGGTTTTTCAAAGGTTTGAAACTCAACAAAATTTAGGGACCAAATTTTTGAACCTGGATGGATTCTGCACCAATTCCATGCAGATTCAAATTCTGCAATGTTTCATACCCAAAATCGGCTTGATTTTCCAACGATTTTCTTTAATAATTACGATAACAATGAACCAATGACAAATGTTCAAAGTAACAAAATGGGTGAAATGAGGCCTTTAATCATCCCTAAACTCCTCATCACTAGAACTGATGGACTCCACATAGTCAAGCTCCTCCAAACTAATACCAACCAGCCCTATCCGTGTAGCATCCTCATCAACATGTGTTAGCTCCTTTGGAACTACATCCCATTGTGATGTTGGACTCTCCTTGTACATAAGTGTCTTGTGGTCCATGAGATGCAAGGCACTATGTACAGCCACAAACTTCTCTTCTCTCTTAGTGGTAAGCATGTTCTTCTTAAGGCAGTGGATGAAGCTATAAGTAGAGCAATTCCTCTCAGCAGCAAAAGAACTAGAAACCTAAGACAACAAACAAATGGCTAGAGAGGTAGTCAAAGAAGTCCGCCCATGCATAGTCCACCACAAAATTAGGTCTTCCTGAGCCATAGTTTCCCTATCCATCTTGTCCTCAAGAATAACCACTAAGAGTGACAAATTTTGTCCACTTAGTACGAATGAGGCTGGCTTCTACAAGATCATAATCTTTTGGATGGTCATCATGAACCCTGCCTTCACCTCAGCATAATGCATGAGTCTAACTCTACCAAGCTTTTGCATGTACCACTTGGGGTTCAATGCATAAGCAGCCATGTGCAAGGAAGCGTTGAGCTTCTCCAATCTCCGATAAATGATTGGTTGAAAGTGCTCATTGTAGAGTGCTAATGTGGGGTCCTCTCACATGACAGCCTTCATTTGGTCCAAAAATAGAATCAATGCACTCATACACCTCTTCAAGGTTAGGTGCATTGGCATCTCCATATCTAATCACCTAGAAGATTGGAGTAATGATGGAGACAATATATTTTGCATCACCCCTAAAAACATCACTCTTCACTATATCCTTCACCCTCTTCCCCTACTCTATCTTGGACTCAAGCTACCAATTCCATTATGTTGCCATAACCATTAGTTGCAATGCCTCTTGCAACTCAAGCATCCTCTCCAAGAGAATGAAATATGATGCATATCTAGTCTCTATAGGTTTCAAGAATTCCTTCTTAGAAAAGGTCCTAGAGAGTGCATGTGAAGT
This sequence comes from Sequoia sempervirens, assembly GCA_007258455.2. Lineage (NCBI taxonomy): Eukaryota > Viridiplantae > Streptophyta > Pinopsida > Cupressales > Cupressaceae > Sequoia > Sequoia sempervirens. The sequence goes on along the minus strand of VDFB02336884.1, from coordinate 43,226 downwards.
GTGGTGGTTGCAAATAAACATCTCTAGCATCATTAAACATTGCTTTGATCCAATCAATCTTTCCCATGTCCTTGAGGGCATTATTCATGGCATGCACACAACAAGGAGTCCAAATATATCTATAAGCTACCTAAATCAACTTCCCTGCAGCTTTGCACACATGGGCCACATTTGTTAATACTTGGTCCACATTTTGTGACTCAACCTCCTCTATAGCATCTTTGAGGATCTAAAACTAAAAATCAACATCCTTGCAATGCCCTAAACAATCAACTACCCTAAAAAAATAAGGGCTCTCTAAACATGTAACCATGATATTGATGAGTGGACAATGTCAAATGTTCGTCCACCCATCCATGACTACACTGCATCCACTTGTGATCCAAGATTCTTTCATTTACTCCATTAGAATATTTATCTTGGAATAGCTCTTATCCAAGATTGCGGTCCTCAATTTTGTCTCCCCTAGCGGCACACGTGTTGGCTCTACCCTTGCCATCTTCGCCACCATGCCCTTATAATAAGGAGAGCGAGCCACATGGAATGAAATGCCATTGGCAAAGATGAATTTTCCAATGGCGTCATCTACTTCAATCCTCATCCTTCACCTGCATATTGAATTATTTTGCTAGTGAGATAGGAGCATCACTTGTCAACTTGTGTTTCCCCCTAGCCTTTGTTGCTCAAGCCCTTGAAGTAGAAGAAACTAGCATACGTGCAATTGGCCTCTACAAACTAGAAGTAAAACCCTATGTTTGGCTCTAACGACCCCTTGACCTTAGAGACAAAGAAGCAAATGTAGGTGCAATTGCATTCTCTTCACTACCTTGACCACCCCATAGCCTACATCTCTTAGCTCTAAATTTCAAGATTTTCCCCAACTCCTCACATACATGTACACTTTTTCCTCAAATATGAAGGTGGCAAGCATTTATTCTAGCAATGTTTCCCCAAAAGTCAAGGTTACAAAAGTGACACTTCCACAACCTAGTTCTCCCGGATGCCCCAAGCTTGCTCTATAATTTTGTTGCAAATTGTCTCAAAGGAGACCTAAGGTCAAAGGGACCCTTAGCAAAATCTGTCAATATTGTGGAGGGGCAATTAATATTTGCACTCACAATGGAACTAGTGGTTTCAATTTCACAGTCACCCCTCTTTGCTTCTACATTTTCATCAACCTCAAGTGCATAATCAGATTCAATTTAACTTTGAACCTCAACCTCATCTTCACTCATGCCATCATAAAAGAAATTAAATTTTATAATTAAAATTCAAACTATGCATAATGAAGGGATTAAGACAGAAAGATTTTCTTTTTGTTTTTCTTACTTCAGGTTGCACAAAGCATAAAAGCATAGGATACACAAATAAATATCTTTGTTTTTAATCTTTGATAACCAAAGATTTCACTTCCGTTTTTCTTACTCCAGGGTGCACGAAGCACAAAAACAAAGCATGCACAAAAGTTATAATCTTAATTTGACATGGTAAAAAAATTGAACATCTAAAGACTAAAAGTAGAACTTTTTAAAACAAATTAAAAACATGACAGCTTGTTGTTGTATAATTAATTTTTTTTTGCAAAATTCAAAAGTTAAACTAATAAGTAATAACTATGATAGCCATTTCTATGGATTCTATCCACATAAATCATGAAATTAATTAAAGAAAAAATTTAAAAAAATCATAGAAGCCTACCTCTTGCTTGGAAAATGCCAATTTCAATCCCTTGAGTTGGCATCTTGTCATCTTCTAGCTCTTCTTCTTGCTCCTCCTCAACCCTCTTGCTCTTCACTCTCACTCTTTCACCTTGCACTTGCAGCTTTCACTTTCTCACTCACACTATCAGCTTCTTGTTGATTTGTTTTTGTGAGTTGAAATGAGGATAGGAGGGTGTTTTATAGAGTTTGTGTTTGGGTGGGGCCCATAGGCTATTAGGGTTCATCCTTGGGCACAGTGATCTTAAAAAAAATTGTTTTTTGGTCGTTTGGCTGTTGGGGACGCCTAGGCATTCCCAAGACAATCAAGAGACTCCTAGGAGTCCCTTGTATGTCCCAACGGCATCTCAGAGTCAACAAAGGTAAATTAGGTATTTCTAACAAAATTAGGTATCACTTAAGAGCAAAATTAGGTATTTCTAACAATTTTGTTTATAAAAATTATTTGCAGATTATTTTTCTTTAATTTTTGTTTGGGTGGCTCTTGGGTTCCATTGGGTTCACCCTAGAGTGGCCCAGGTTCGTTGTGGATTCGTTGAGAATTTGAATTGTAATTGTGCTTTATAAGTGTAAAAATCCAAGATTCATATTCTTGTTTTATTAGTTATTTTAATTTTGAAATACCTATTTAACACAATAGCAATTTGGAAACGAAATTGTAGCAATCCCTAGACTCAAGAAATCACAGCAAACCTGTATGAGGAAAGAAAATCATGTCATGAAGTAATCATAGCCAACCATCCTAGGAAAAAGAAAAAAAATGGCAAAAATGCATGCATATAAACCCTACTGACACAAGTGGATGAAATCTGCAACATTTATTTCGCAAAAAATCACGATTAAATGCGAAAAAATTGATGTTAAAACAGTCGTCAACAATTTATTTTTAAAAACCATTTTTTTACAAGGAAAAAATCAATACTATTGTCATTTCACAACTAATCGCAATTTTGGCAATTTATTCCCAATTTCTGCTTCTATGAATTGGTACCTCCAATAAAATCTATCTTGACCCTCCCAATAAAGACTGATATATTTGTCTATTAACAATTGTAAATATGGTGCAAATACTTAAGACAGATATCGTTGGGTAATTTGGAGCAAACAGAATTGTTAATAATTCAAAGCTAATATCTGATGAAGGGAGTGTCAGATGTATCATCCTCCTTCCACTTGAACTCAATGTAACAATTGTGCCCATTCTAATCATTAAGGCATTTATAGTTAATATTGGGGTCCCATTTCCAATTCATATCCTCTTATTGACAAGCTTTGGTTATACAACAGTAACAGAAATCCAGAATCAAGCGAGTACTTCTGGCAGTGTGTGCAACACTAACACATTCAGTTATCCAGGTAAAACTGTCTATATCTATAATTTCATGTATGGTTTTCAGTGAAAATTGTGGAAATTGAAGGTCTATTGCTGTTTCTTGTCAGCTTCCTAGCTTGAACCCTGTCTTTACTCTAAAATTTCCTATTATGATTTTTAGTGGAAATTATAAAGCCATTATTTTTTTCTTTTCTGCTTGTTGACTCGACCCCTGTTCTTAAGACAGAACTCTAAAGTGGCAATGATGTGATGAGATTTTAGATTTTCACAATTTGATAAATCTTACTGCTCCCTTGGAGAATTTCTCTGCAAACATCTAATCGACTCAAGGGCTGCCTATTCAGGAAATTGGGGTTGCCTGCAGCCAAACCAAATTTTTACACTGATGTTATAATTACTTGCTTTCTAAATAAATAGACTAGACTTGTTTAATGTTCTCAGCACCCATTTTCCCAATGTCGGGATGCGTCATTTTGTCAAAGAATTGCCGGAATCAGAATTCTCAAAGTTATTTTTTATCTCAATTACTATTTAGCAAAAATAAATACGTGGTAGAGAGAAATATTTGCAAAATCCCAAAAGACTCAAGTGCAAATATCAAACGCGAAAACTAAAAAAATGGAAAGACAATGTAGGTACATCCTTCCATAACCAATTTAAAAGACAGAATCCATCAAAATTTTCAAAAAATCCATTCACAGCCCATTGCTAAAATAGATTACGGCCCATTTCTGCAAAATAAGAAAAACCTAAAACCCACAAATACGAATGAAAAGAGAAGCGCATTAGTTCTGAAAGAAAAATATAACCTGTCTCTAATTTGAAGCTGATCAATCATGTTGGACATTCTCTGTTGATCCTCCTCTGGCATGTTGGCCAAATCTCCAAGCATGCTCTTGTCCATTTCTACAACCTGCAAATCAATAACTTTTCCTCGTTTTCTTTTCAGATCGCGTTCCTTCTTTTTACTGCGCTATAAGATCCCTGCAAATCAACTACTTCTCCTCCTCTTTCTTTCTGATCGCATTTCTCCTTTTTTCTATGATACAAAAACCCTTCTAGGGTTTATCCGTTTTTCAATTCATTCTTTAAAAATATCCGTTTTTCAATTCGTTCTTTAACATCATAAGGGCACAGTCGCATGGAGGAGGGGGGCTTCCAAAAAAAACGGAATGCTGAAATTTTTTTGGAATATTTTGACGCTGGTGGTCCCATGAAGCTGAATGGAATGTTGTGCATAAAAAATTAATAAATAAACATCATTTCCCTCCAATTTTTCCTTCACGGAATCTAAATTTCTAAATGTGTGACAAGTGGCAGGAAAATACTCTTAAGCAGGTGGGGCAATTTCTAGCCCCACCCCAATCTCACCAACTAAAATCTTCAGTCCAAAACAGTTTTTGCCGGAAAAGATTCCAATTAATCTTGTAGCAGATTTTTTTTCTTTTTCCCATGAGACCCCCTGCTTCCATGAAAATAGGAGCCCAAGCCCCCCATGGGACCATTCAGTAAGCAAAGTAAATAATTGAAATGTCTCTTATTATTTTGTGTTAAGTTACTGAAAATTTGTCTCACCTAAAAAGTTAGCAATTAGATTTTTATTTTTTATTTATTTTTTTGGTTGGGGGGAGGAGGAAGGGTATTGGGTCGTAGGGTGGAGAGTTTTATATCAAACCTGCAAAATTATTTAGTTATTTAATATGTCAGTACAAATTTTAAACGGAAATTTTATTGATTGAGACCCAACAATTAAGGGATATACATTCTACCAAAGTCAAAGGTACAATCCTAGCCTCATCCCTTATGGTGTTAAGGCCTTGCATTCAACAAAACTTGATCTTTGGTGGACTCATTCAAAATCTTTAACTTCACAAGTAGATCATAGGTCCATTGACTTATTTTTATTTTTGGATATGATTAAGTTGGGATTAATCTTCATGTGTACATTTTAAGTTGGTTTGTTGGGACAAATTTTATATTTTGAAAGAGAGGTTATAAGTTTGAATTCTAAAAGAGAAATGGTATGTATGTTTTATATTGAAGCATAATTAGTTGCCTCATGTATGGTGGAGTACGTGATAGTCCCATATGCTATGTGTTACACATAAGGTAGGATACCAAGCATCATGGACTTTCCTTTTCCTTTCTTTCTTTGTGACTTTAACAAAATAGATAATATTTTGCACCTCATCTTTTTAACAAATAAGAGATATATTTTATTGAGTTTTTGCATCAAGTTCCTCAATCATTTAATCTTGTAGTTTGCATTTGGACTAGAGATTCAAATTGTGAAATGAAAATAGTAGTGGAAGAATAAGAGAAAAGAATGAAAAGTTTAGAACCCAAGTAAACCTAAGTAATTGTTTTTGTAGGACAAACAATAAAGTGAGAATGGAAATGGAATGCACCTTTGCAAAGTATGGACAACACATTTTCTTTACAACATAATTTTAATGGTAGATGTTAAATTTTTAATTTACAATTCATCGAGTATGATGTCGTTTTATCCAACTTGGAGTTTCCTAGCAAGTGGTCACACAATCTAAGGACTATTGCTAATGTATAAATTTTGGAAACAAGTGTTAGAATATGTCTTCTTTTGAGTCGTGATACATTTTAAATGATAGGAGCAAGTGTTTGGTCTGTAATGGGTTATAACTTTGAAATTTTAGTAGTCATTCTAATTCATCAAAACTATAAGTAGTGGCATAGTTACTAGATTTTAAATTTTAGTTTGATTTGGGAGGTAAAAAAGAAAGAAAAATAAAATAAAATATATATATTTCTATAGAAAAACAAAAAAAATCTAGTTTGAATTAGGCAATTTCAACCAATAAAAAATATTTAGATGTGGCCAAATTTGGACCAAACATTGATGAGAAATAGTAAAAAATATTGCATCAACAAGTCTCCCTTACCATGTTTCCTTGGTCTTGTTCTTAAGCCAAGTATTACTTTACATAAGAAGCAATGATTTATCGATAACGATGATCTACAAACTTCTACATCTCCTAATCCTTAGAAGTTATTTCATCACATAAAGCACCTAAAGTGGTCTTTTATTGATGGTTTCACTCTTAGCTAGTTGTGGGGAGATTTATTAGAACCTCCATCTACTTATAATGATTACTCAATTAACCTTTCTTCATCAAAAGTTGCAAACATTATTTTAGATGTTTTTCGACCTCTTGCTACTTCTATAGATAAAGGCTTCTCTATGTGCAACTCTCTTCAAAATTTTATACATGTCTACAAGATCCACCTAATTGGGATACATTCTTACAAGACATCTCATGTCTATTTGTTGAATCTCGTATTTTGGATCTTGATAACATTATCAAGGACATTGGTGTTCCTCCTTGATGAAAACTCTTGCATTAGCTTCATCACCTTCTTTCAATGGAATGACTGTACATATAAAATCTCATGTTCTCTCTCAACGTCTACATGCTTTTATGCATGTTCTACAATTGTACCTAAGTTCATTGCCCAAATCTAGACATATTTTAGCATAGACATTGGAAGATATGAACATTGTTCAATAAAAATCATTTTACATCCCTTTTTCCCACCTTTGAATCAATGGATATATAGTATGGGGGTTCTTTCTTCTGAAAGAGAGATGTGATGTTTTATGCAAGGGCATATAGTTTAGTACTTGTTATGAGGCTATTTGATTGGATTTTTTAAAACTTCATATATCATGGGTGAAGTTGTTCCTTGGGAATCATATCTTCTCTTTCTTAGATGGGGGAAAGTGCTTTTATATTTAAGGAGGGATACATTTCATTCATTGGACCTAAGAAGACACTTGATTTTCAATACCCATTGTATTTCCTCCCTAAGTTACACTTAATGGGATGTTCATGTAGTATTTTATTGTAATTTTTTTATTGAGTTTACTTTGGTAAATATATTTTATTCCTAGGAAAACAACAAGCACATGGCTTTCTCCTTAATAAAAGGAAATTAGGTGCCAAATCAACCTCATTAAGCACCCCTACTACTTCTACTTGCTAAGTTAGCCCCTCTCTTCATTAAAATTAACAACTCTTATTGGACATATGCCACAATGATTCATCCATCCAAGAGGCTATATATAAGTGTATTTTCGCTTGAGTGAGAATGTCAATTTTGATTCATGAGTATTGTCAATTTCTACTTCCATGCATAGAAAAATTTGGTAATATTAATTTGATTGCCAAAGGTCATATATATAGGTTTTAATATTAATTCTAAATTCCTTCACTGATAACTAGTAATTTTTAGAAATCTAAAATTATATGAATTATCCAATAATTTTTTCAAAGAGATTCTAAGCTACAAACTATAAATGTATAAAAGCAAAACAATCATTCCAAGAGATGCAAATATCAATATGATAGAATTGCATTGAGAAGTTCTCAAAAAGAATCTACAAGAATGGTTGTGTAAAATACAATGAGATCCTTTCTCATGTAGGCAAGGATGAGGAGGTAAGAAGGTAGGATAAATGAGAATCTAACACTAATCTCTCTTAAAAGGTTCATGTTTAATTCATTTTTTTTTTCAGATTTTTAACAGTAATAGCATAGGAATTAGCTTTAAAAAGTTTCAAATTAAATTCAAAAGAATTTCTAAAGGTTTTTTATAAGATTTTATATATATATATATAATGTGACTACTTAAATAAAAGAAAATTTTGATATAGTCCTTACTAGGATAATTTACAATGAATAATGATACAATACATGTATAAATAAGAAATTGATGGAATAACTACATGATTAAGAAGACAAAGGCATTGGATGACCACAAACCTAGGAGGATTGTTAAAAACAAAATACCAACTTGAAATATTTCTTTCAAGTAGTTATTCAAAGAAATCTACAAGATTATAAAAGTGTTTGAAATTTTTCCAAAGAAAAAAACTTTTCAATTTAACATTATGGTCGAGCTTGGTGTTGTTGGAGGTGTGTTTCTTCATGCCTTCTATTCTTATTATGGCTTTGGGTTGGAGCAATATGGCCCTTTGTGTTCTTTTGGGCTGTGTTCCCTGTTGGTGGACTCCTGGATTGCTATTTGAAGCAGGAGTTTGGATCCCTTGGTTTTGTCTTCTGCTAGCAGGGGAGTATTTTTCACTGTGGGTGTCGTGATAGTTGTGGCTTTCATTGGGTGGAGAGGATTGAGGTTTTCTCTTTCTGTCTCTGTTGTTGAGGTCATGGGAAACGATTTGGATTGCTGCAAGCTTCTTCTCATGCGGTGCCCTCTTCTAGTTGAGCTATGCTTCTTTGGGGCTCCTTTATGGGGGCTTTCTTCTATTGTGGTTTTGGCCCTAGATTCCTTAGTGGCTCTCTTTGGGTGCCCTTGTGACATGCAACCTACGCTTGCTTCTTGTTGGGTTGGTGTTGTTGGGGCCTCTGTGGAGACTCCTATTTTCTGTTTGGACTCTGGGTTCTATGTTGGTGTATGGCTTGAACACTTACGGTGGGTTGGGATGCTTCTTATGTTCCTCTTGTTTCCCCAGTTGTGTCATGTGCTCTTATGGAGTGAGATGAACCCTTCTGGGTTTTTTTATTTCCAAGGGTATGGGGTTTGTGTTTATGTTGGAAGCCAATTCTCTCTTGGCCTTTGTTTATGTTTTCTTAGCTGGGGTGTTTCTCAAGACCTTCTTCAAGACCTAGTTATTTATGGAGATAGAATTTGTCTACTGCCTTGATGCTGAAGCAGAATGGTTGGAAGAAGTTCTTGTTGATGGAGTTGTCCTTGGATGCTCTAGTTTCTCTAGTTTCCTCTTTTTTGATGTAGAATGGGTGGATCTCTATGTTTATCTCTAAGTCCCATTGTGATGAACCCTCGCTTATGGCTCAGTGGTTTACTTTTGATATTTGTTATTTGTGGTGGTTGGTTGCCTTCCAGGTTGTGCTAAAGGGTGGTATGGTTGCTTGTTCTGTTGTTGTGCTGGCCTTCTTCATCGATCCTATGGAGGTGGATTCTACTCCTATGGAGGTGGAGTGAGGAGGTGATTATTTCTGGTGTCCTCGGTTGATGGTCCTTTTGAGGAGGATGCTTCTCCTAGGGAGGTGGTGGTTGAGGGTGCTGGAGCTTTTAGGCGGTAGTGGTCTTTGTGGTCATGACATCCTCTCCATTAGAGGGGAGCTCCCTCGTTTTGAGGTGGTTGTGGAGTTGGCCTCTTGGTTTGTTCACTGGCTTTGTATCTAGTGGTTCGTTGTGCTCTCTATATCCCCTGTTGAGGTGGGGTTTTTGGTGGTGAGGGCATTTTTGATTGGGGGTTTGATGGTGTCTTACACCATTAAGCAGGTTTTATTTCTTGGCTCTGTGGTGTTTTCCATGAGTGGTTGGTTGGCTGATGTCTGGCAGATGCAGGTGATATCTTTGGATTTTTATTAGAGTTTTTGGTCCTAAATAAAACCAAGTTGTTGTAGGGTTTTAGGCCCTTGCTTGTTTGAACGATGCAGTGTGTGCAGTCTTGATAATCTTTAGTGGCTATTGTGGGGCTGTTGTTGGTTTATGATGTATCTTGTTTGTAGTTTGCTTTTCTTTGTAATGGGTTTCGGGCCCCATCAAAACCCATTTTTTACCCCCTAATCAAAAACATAAAATTCGTTTAGATTTTAGTGATCATTCATTAACTAAACTAAGTGGATGAAAATGGAAGTCACATAAAATAAACAAATCATAAAAAAATATAACACAACAATGAATTTGTGTGGAGAAACCCTTTGGAAAAAAAATTCTCCACTAAAGAGAGCACAAAATATGTATTGATCTTCACAAACAATAATATAATATCCAAGACACTTCTCTCCTTAGGTACATCCTTTAGTGGAACTTGAATCAAACATCTCCACTCCTCTACTTCACTAGTGTCATCAAAACATGTAAAGAGACGGTGTCAAACCATAATCAATAAAATATTCTAAAGTATTATTACAAACATGTCAAAATTAGATATCAAATAGTAGTAAAGTAATGAATTAGAAAAAAATATACTCATAAGAGTCTCCTTCCTACCAATTAGGGTCTACAACTATCATCCTTTGATCACCCTATTAGATGAGAGTTCATCCTCCTATCAAGGAACCTCCCAATGGGATGCTCCCTCCTATCATCTATGATATCCACCTCCCTCTACCTTTTAGGTTAATGATACCCTTTATGGGTCCTCGAACTCTAGAATCTTATTAGTACTATGAACTCTAGGTTAACTAGGCTTATAATCCTCATTGATCCCACCATATAAATCCTCTCCTACTTCTCCCACTACCACTAATTGATGTGGATGTTGTAGTGGCTCACCTTAATGGTGGTACTTGAGGAGCTACATGTGGGTAAGGTGTTACTCTCCTCACTATCCTCCTAATGGTAAGTCTTAGAGTGATTGGAGTCCAATAAGTTATACCACACTAAATATCAATAACATCTCTTGTGGTTTTATAAAATATTCCCACCAGAGACAACTCCCTTGGTGGGCCTTCATCATACTACAATAAAACCTAGGATACAAGGTATGATATCATTTATCTATTGAACACCCATGTTTATCCTTTTCCAATCTAACAATTCTAAACATTCACATATCAACCCATTTCATAGATCTCGAGGTTGTTGGATCTCTAACTGACATGGTCTCTAAAAAGGAACAATGGTCTCTAGAATCCATCCTATTATCAATCATAGATATTTGAAAGAGTATAAACTCTTTCTATCAATTTGATAGAGGTTATGGTGGATCTAAGTTGACATGTCAACTCTCTAAGAATAAACTCTATCCTAATTTGATTTTTGGATGAGGGGACCCAACTACAAATAAGAATGTGTGCCTTCTTATCACTAACAGGTATAGTAGTAATTAGGAAAATGGTTTTCTTTTGTAGAGGTAAAATAGAAGTTTGTTGAACTATGACCAATTATATGCCCTTCCAGTCACTTGAAGGAGTATCTCCAAATGTCCTACCCACAAAGCCCTTTATTAGTGAGAGGTCACCTCATTTATTGTAGGTCAATCCCCCAAATAGGGACACTTAAAATCTAGTAAATTTTATAAAGAATGATCACCCACTCCCTATAAAACATGAAAAAATTGGAAGGTGTTTCAATTTTCATCCTAATATGAAATAATGTCACATCACACTCCACTCAAAAAATGGATCAAGGGGATCTATGCTACGCTATCTAGTCGTGTCGTTTGAAGTATCATATATTACACATTTGTTCAAGATGGTCCAAAATATCCATTAACGATCTTTTCTCAAATATGTCACTCTAATGAATATACAAATATTTTGAAAACAAGATAAAATTTAAGAAAAAACCTAAAAAAATTAAAAGCCTCCTTAAACATTTAAAAAATAGAAAATAGAAAAATATTCCAAAATATTAGAAAATTTAACTTCAATGTACCCTCATTTTCCCCTTCTTATAAGGGGTGAAAGCTCAAAAATTATAAAAAACTAAAGTGAAATACACTACAAAATATCTACCCATTCCATACCTAACACTTGTAATTTTACTCATCTCATCCTACAACATAAGATTTTTCATAAAATGTGTGCCTTTGGGTCTACCTAAGCTAGTTCTCTTGTCATGATGCTAGTGTACATCTCACAAGCTCTCCATTGGCTACTTTTTATGCTCAAAATCATCATTGCCCAATTTGAGTTGTGTGTGAGAAAATATATGAACCTCTAAAATGCTACTTTTAATTTATACAGATAATTTCTCTAAAAGTTTTTTCTTGTCATATTGTTGATTGATGCAAGGCTACACATGTATATATCTTAGATCCTTGCATAGACCACACATCCTCTTGTCCTTGTTTCTTATAAATTTGATCTAATCATTTATTTAAAATATAGTTGAGTCATATCTATTTTTTATTTTGTAGGTTCTAGATGGATGAGAGACGCTCCTAGTTAAGGTAGTATTTCTAAAAAAATCACATCAATAATAAGTAAGCTTGTCTATTTTTATTTCAATTTTTTTTTTGAAATAAATATATGTTACATGTGATCATTCAAATTTTTTTTAGGTCCAATTGTGGGACATCAAGTAAGATAAGTACATGTGAATATAAGTATCCTTGCCTATTTCAAGAACAATACCTACATAGTCTTATGGACTACCCTTCACAAGGGGGGCAATATGTAACTTCCTAGAAATGCACAGTCTAGTCTATCATGACAAGTATACAAATTCTAAGGAAAATGTATGTGTGCCTTGGATAATAAAGCACTATAAAAAGGAGTGAATGTGTGATTTAGTTTTACATTCATGAAACCTTTGTATGGACTTATTTTATCATATTTCATACAATTTCTTCTTTAGTTTTCTCTAGTCCTATATGTACTATTTTATTCTATCGATTATTTCTTCCTCCAAATTTGGATTTTATTCTTTATTTATATTTTTAAGTCATTTTGGGGTTTGTCTTTGGAAATTATTGCATTATATTCCTCTTATCTTTTTAATTTGAGTAGGTTTGAGTTTTTTCTTATTCCCTTAAAAAATCACACCATAACTTAAAAGCTTTTTTCAACACTTATAACCTCTAGGTTATCTAATTCAAAAACTATTAGCTCTTATAACTTCAAATGGATCCAAGCTTCATTGATAAAAATTTAAATAGTTACAATACCCCTTCATTCTCCTTAACACCTACTTTTCTATGGTTTTCTCATGTCTTACATTAGCAAAGAAGTGTCCATAGTAAATAGAAGAGGAGAGACTAAATAGGTGGGACCTTGGGGACCAACTTGACATCACCAATAAATTTTACATCTTGAATCTTCTTTATCCTAGGTGTGTGATCTCCAATTAATTTTTTATTTATAACAATTCATTATTGTAGATTAGATTAGTTTTAGGTTTAATTTAGTGTAGGAAACCATCCAGTCTAGATTTAGGTAGAAGTATAGAGGAGTTTAAGTTGGTAGTTTAATTATATTTTGTAAAGATCTTTTCTAGGAAAAAATTTCCACATTCATTTTAAAGATCAAAGAACACAACTAATCAAATATTCAAACAATTTATTTCAAATACAAAATAATTACTTAGTTCCAACATCCAAGTCAAATTAAAAAAACCCTGAATATTATTTGTAGTCTAAGAAGAAATTGAATATGAAACAGTAGAAGAATGTATTTATTCAATTATTTCTTGATTTTACTTGTTTTCTTTCTATTTCTCATTCATTCAAAAATAAAATTATAAAAGGGGCATAAATTTACCACTTGCTAATTTTTAGAGGTAGCTTTTATTTTGAGTATTAAGAAGAGTTCTCTACATGCTAAGATAAAAATAAAAAAGGGTTGAATCCTTTTATCATTTATTTTATAAGTTTTGTGTAATCAAAATCACTTAAATATTTGATTATACAATCAATTGAATGATTGGATTAAGGTAGGGTGTTGTGTGGCATGGTGTTGTTTTGTTGGGACATGGCTTCTCTCCCATATGATTTTCTATCAAGATTTTCTTTTTTTCTCTATGCTTCAAGGGAAACTACTTGCATTGTGACTATTGGGGGTCCTAGGGACCCCCAACTTTGTGTTTCAAATATGTTGTGGATGAGCCTTCCTTGTCTGGACACACAAACATAATTTTTTTCTTGTTGCATGCAACACAAGAATCCAAATCTAACCAACATTTGGGGATTTTCCCAATATTCAATTGATGATTGGAGAAAATTAAAGATCACCTTATTCTAGTGATTAACTTGGAAGTGATTGTTGACAATGTTTTAATTTTCTTGAGCATAAATTTTGTAAGTCTATGGGTGTCCAAATCTCTTTTCCTTTTTAGAGGCTTGGACTAGAAGGAATTAAAATCCCGAAGATGATAAGAAAATCATTCTAGTTACAAACATATATTTCTTTATGGTGTTTTCTCAAATGGAAACTTAAAACATACTTTTTGAAGGATGTCCCTATTTTCACAATCAAGCAAGCTTATTTATTAAACCTTGGATGTAGGGTTCGGTGGAGGAGCTCCCATCCAAAATTCATGTCTAGATCTACCTTCCTCAGATTTCACTGGAGTTCTAGAGATAAGTCATTTTCAATCCATAGTGATAGTAAATGGGAAACCCTTAGGTGCTTCTTGTCATATGCTCAATAGTAAGATAATAAATTTTGCTTAACTTTATGTTGAAATTAATTTGAATAATTTTAATTCTAAATATATAGAGATTAAATTAGGTAGTACAAACTAGATCCAATAATTTGACTATGAAGCACTACCCTTTCGTTGTTGTTTATGTCATGAATTTGCACACTCATGGAGAAATTGTTCAAAATTGGGTCTTAAAACTCCTCAAACCCCTCTTGAAACATTTGTAGGTAGTCAATATGAAGTTGAAAGGAGAGGCATCGATCTAAGTTGATGTACTAGTTTCAAATCAATTAATTTTTACAAAATCTTTTTCAAGGGGAGGTCTATAAATTGCCAGCATAAAAATGCTCCTAAAGAGATCTCTGGCAAAATATTTGATGTTCTAAAAAAATTCAAGGGTTTAGTCACAATGAAGCATGATAAAAACTTGGTTGGGTAGGACATGCATCTCCTAGGCTCATGTATTACATACAATCCTTCTTCATAGATGCAATTGACACTAAAGAAAGGGGATATTCCTATTTCTATTCATATTGAAAAAAGTAACAAGCATTAGGAGGTTTTAGATATACTTGTAGAAGGGATAAATTTTATCCCTATGATAATGATTTAAATGGAGTCAAATAAAGTTAATGTCATGTTGGATCATATGCAATAATTAGGGGCAAAATAAAATGGTAAAAAGAAGGCACCTCCTTTGTTAGGACTTTAGTAAAAGAACATCAAGAAAGGGGATAATGATAAGGTATCAAAAGTAAGAAGGAAAAAAGACTAGGAAAAGGTGAAATTGGTAGGGAAACCGTTGGTTCAATCTAGAGTCATTAAGACATTAGATACCCAATTTTCCAACCCCCCAAAATAATTATGATATCTTCAAATGCTAAAGGTTTGAGCAACATCCCTCAACAAAAGGTTACTTAATATTTTATTCATGAGAATAGGCTACATTTTTTTTATCAATAAATGTGACACTTCGCGGCCACACCTATCTATTTATTCCAAAAATATTATATTATTAGCTCTTGTATCTAGGTACAGGCCTTTATTACATAGCAACCATAACTTACAAAATAAGCCTATAATTCAAAATTGGCTCTATCTTCTCCCTTTCCTTCATTATTTAGATTGGGTTCATGACAACCTATTTCTCTATATCTATTCCTAGCTTAGTATTATGTTTACTTATAATGTTTAGTTTAACAGGCGATCCATTACCTTTTTATCACCCTTCTTCAATGTATGTCTCTTCCTTCCCCATATTATCCACTAGGGTGAATGTCCAATTTTTGTCACCTTCCTTGACCCCTTGAACACATCCTTTAAGGAAGTTTGTCCCCATCCTCACATGGTTTCAATGCATGAAAATGTCCATTCCCACACCCTAGACTATGAATGACACCAATGGGTCACTTTATCTTGTACCAACTATAGCCAAATTCCTCCATCTGACACCAATCCTCATCCTTAGATTGTGTGTTGTAAAATTCCCTTCAACCTATTGCACCATTGAGACCATAATGTCTAATCCATGACATTCTTTACCATGTTTTCCTCTTCCCCTACATCAAGAATTATTACCAAAAATATCAAGGCAATGTCTATGTTAACACAATACTTCTTGGTTCCATTCATGTAAACGTCCCCCAACACCATTTGTAGCATCATCCTTCTTTCTAATATATTGCCATAGAATGTCATATTCCTCATTTTTATCATCATGTAAATTGATGTATCCATCATAGCAACACAAATATCTCAATGTAGTTTTTTCATTTGTTGGTTTGATTTAAAGGCCATTGGTCATTATTACTTTAGTTGGTTTTGTACTTCCCCTCATATCACATAATTTCTCATTATTCATTCATCTCCTTTAAGCTCAATCCAACTTCCTATTTCGTCCTTTTTATTCACCATCGATCTAAAATATTTGTGCCAAGCAATTAGTGTTTCGACAAGTACTTCCTCACTCATTTCAACTGCTATCTTTGCTATGTCATCCACCATCTCATTGGCTCCTTTAAATATATGTGAAATGGTGTAGTCTTCAAATATTTTAATTGCTTATTTTATTTTCCTTGACCACTTATTTAACTTCCAATTTGGAATTTTTCCATTCCAACAGTGTTTATCACCATTTACGAGTCTCCTTCTAGATGCACCTTACAATTTTGTATTTGATTCCCTTCCTTACACCCAGCTACAGTGCTTGAAATTCAACTTCATTGTTAGTGATTTTCTCAGTCTTTTTCCTACCATTAGTGGAATTTTTGCTATATAATTTCTTATCATGCATCTTGCCCTAGCCACTCTTGGATTCCCATTTGTTGCTCTATTGAAGTTACTTTTGATCCACCCTTTGTCAGGGGAAATCCATTTACCATATTTTCTTACATTGGTGGGAAGATTAACCTACTTGACCCCATAAACTATTATGAGTTGCAAGCAAGAAATAGAGGTATTTAATTATCAATTATATGTAGATTTAATAACACACGAACAAAAAAAATAGAAGAATGAAACAATTCATAGAATAATAGCTCGACGATACGACAATTAACATGGTTCACCCTTGTTCTTGGGCTATGTCCACCAAACAATAGTCCATTTATTAATCAACTTCTAGCAAATATAGATTACATTTAACATGCAACAAATAACTACAATGTGCAACGATTAATCCATGAATTCATTGCTTTGTTTTCTCACGCACAGTGCTACGTGCACCCTACATTGAACCTGTGTAAACTGTCACTTCCAACGCTATACCACGTGACTTGAAAAAACTTCATGCACTCATCTATTCCAATTTCATGTAGTAGAATGAAACAAAAACCAAGATGTGACTGTCCAAAACTGTGACTACTAGTTTCCAATTTGTAGCAAGAAAACTCTTCAAATTTTGAGTAATTAAAAAAAAAAAATTAACAGAATTACATGGGAAATTGATAATAAAATTCCCTTAATAAAATTAATCAAATTTTACTTCAAGGGTGCTACCCCTAGTAGTCCTCGCCAAAGGAATTTGTTACACCCCAATTGTGTAATTACCTAGTTACTATTACTATGTAGGGTAAATATTGCATGTGTGAATGTATTTTGAATTCTGATTGAGAATATATGTGCTCGCACTTTGTTATCAATGAATTATGAATAAATGTTATTTCATTTAATGTTATGTAATGGAATGCATATATGTGAAATGGATGGTTATTGAGTTAGATATTCTAACTATGGAGCAAATACTGTGAAAGCATATTTTGTTGAACAGTTGACTACCGTGGGAATGTGTTAGCTGGATGCAGGTATATGTTCGATCCTCCAAGTGTGAAGAGAAGTATCACTCAAGAGAAGATCTTGGTCGGGTAACCAGTAACGTAACCTAACTAAGCTTACACACACACTCACAATAGAATGGTTGAGTCAAGTTATTGTGTCAGGAATTGGTAAGTCATCCTTAGTATGATGTGTTTGCTTTAGTAAGGGTCTTGATTACTATTGAATGCATGCTTCGGTGATGTTTATTTGTTTAGAGATTATGAGTTCCTCCTTATTCTACTATGCTTGTATTGATGAGTTGAACACACGTGGAATGTATGTATATATATACATATGCATGTCAATGATAGACCATAGCATGGAGGAACACATGCATGAGAGTACATAGGTAGACGTACCTATGCATGCTAATGAATGGGTTGCTTATGAGCATGTGGCTATCAAATGGACCTTACGACATGTATGTGTATATGTATAAATATATCGCACATATGTACCTATCAATATGATAGTAATTGTGTATATGCTTGATGGTGTAATTGAGTGTGTATATAGACAAGATATATACATATATTCATATGTATACAAGTATACATGTGTGTATACATACGTATGTTTGGAAAATGGAAATGTCCATACGGATGTATCAACATATGTATATGTACATATACATGTACATAGAGGAATATATATATATATATATATATATATATATATAGTCAATATGATTATTATTACTCTGTGAATGTTAACTTGTTCATTTGTATATCGAATGTATACATACTTGATTGGAATGAGATATATATATACACATATACATATACATATATATGTGAGAAAGTGTTAATGCTATTTATTCACACACACACACACACACATATATATGTACATATATAAATATATGCTTGGAGGTTGATTAATATATGTAATGCTTAGAGGCCGATTTATATATGAAACATAGGTCGATTTGTATATTATATATGCAAAGCATTTAAAGGCCAAATAACACATATGTTGACATTGAATAAAGGTCGAACCATATGCAAAGTATTGCACAACAATAAAGGTCGATATGAAAGCAAACCATAGTTGATACTATTGAAATGCATCTTCAAATTATTAACAACAAACATTGGATGCTTTAATACAAAGTGATGGAATATATAATAGATGGAAAATAAAGTGTAAACGCATGAGAATGGGTAAAGTGTACAACATGTTGAGAATTAGTCAAAGCAATCAAATACACGCTATTATTGAGGAGTGACTCATCTTTTCTTTGTTGCTCAATGAAACCATGACCAAGTCAACCTTGTATGAGTGTCACCTGAAAAATGGAATATTGTTTCAAGTAATTAATCATGCCAAAAAGCTAGGAACAATGGCTACATGGGGCTAAATTATGAAAGCTCTATTTTTTGTAGAATTCTATTTTGTAGCAAGTCAATTGTCATATTTGAAACATGTGCAAATTGAATTAGTCTTAAGTTGTTGTCAAAACATAGAGGTCTATTTGTAGCATTATAAGCTGAGTTTGCACTTAGTTTATTGCCACCTTTTAGTTGAGTATTGAGAGTCGACTTGCATAGTGAAATGTGTCAACTAACATTCCTTTTCTGTAGGTTGCAATGTCTCTTTTTGTTGTATAAATAGAGAGGCTAGCTCTCTTATTTGAACACACTTTTAGTTTGCAAACTTATTTTGCTAATTTACTCTACTACATTATTTTGTGAGAGCTAAGAGATATTTCAAGAGAGTTGAGAATTACTTTATGAGAGTGCTACATCATTTTAAGTAAGAGGCTTGCTTTGGGTTGATAGAGTAAAGCTAGGAAGCTACTGTTGGAAGGCTATGTGTCAAATTCAGTCAATTGGTTAAGCATATATACAGGCATGAGGATCTAGTCTTCTCTTAATTATCTTAATTTGTGAAAGATTAAGATTTGAATGTTTTATTTAAACTACTTGAGATTACTTGCATTAGGGAATTATAGCATTTGCTTTGAAAAGGAAAAATAAGTTGTTTTATGCTTTTCCAGGTGAAAGTGCTTGTAATTACTTCATAATAGGAGAGTTTGTTTGTCATTGGTATTAAGATACTAGGAATGATTAAACAAGGATAGCTTAAGGGTTATTCATAGTTAAAAGTTATTTGATTATGTTAGATAGCTAGTGGGTTACTCCTGGGATTTGATTGTCCATTGAAGGGAGGGAACTTGTTCATATGCTTTGTGCTCATAGAAATACCATAGAGTTTGTGGGAAAGGGGATAAGATATTTCTAGGGTTAGAGATTACCCATTGGAGGAAATACCTATGCATAGATTATTGTGGCCCAAAGTCAAATTGAGCTTGAGTAGTGTACGTGAGTAGGATGACTATCACTCAAAGTACTAAGTGAGAATAATTTGACCAAAGTAGTGTGATTACCTTTGGCTCCACTATCATTTAATCATGTCCCTGTAGTGTATGTTAGTTCCAAATTGTAGGGTTTACAAGTTTTAGTCATGTAGGATAGAATGCTAAGCTCAAAATGGATGTCGTAGAGGGTTACTCCACCAATACCTTCATCAAAGGGTAGGGCCATCTATCCTATGATAGATGTGTGGGGGACCGCATATGAGTCTGTGGATGGAAAAAAAGCGATTGAGTGATGCTTCTCCTCCTTATCAAGCGATAGAAGACCAAGATTTGAAGGATTTTTTTGGACCATCTATATCTATTGCTTTGAAGCTCAGTTGAGCTATGTATGTACGTTGTACACATTATGTGGAATATTGTAATATGTGAATTATTATATTGGAATGGAATCAATGTTGATTATTGTTATGACATCTATGTTCATTTGTTCTCTATAAAATAAAGAATTTTTTTATGGCAATTGTTAAGTTACATAGTTTATTTACTTGCAAAGTGAAAACTTATGAAAAATTACTTCAGTGAACGGTTGACATGTTACATGTGGTATCAGAGCTACCAAGTTTAGCTTTGGAACCTATGAGCTCATCATACTTTTCGTCCAATGTTATCTAATGTTTGGAAATCCTTGTGGTAGGATGGCGCATCTCAGGTTAACTGCTAGGAAGTTAGTAATAAGGAATGACTGCTACCTAAAGGCCAAGAAGGAAAGAGAGGCCATCGTTAGAACAATTGAGGGTACCAACTATGAAATTTTTTTCTTGTTAAGTGACACTAAAACCTTCAATCACACACTTTCTCGGATTAGTGATGTTAAGAGAAAGATGAAGAGGGAGCCCAAGTACAACTATTTACCTTTTGTCTCACTAGAGAAGTCTAAATCTCTATCACTTTCTAGGGATATGCCCTTAGAAGGAAGTGTCAATCTGATATTTATCTTTAGAGACCCTAAAGTTCTTCCAATGGCAGAAGTAATTGTAATTGATCCAGGTGGATCTTGAAGGCCTCAAAAATCCAACAGCTTTAGAATCTCCCAAAATTGGCATCAATGGATAGAGCACATTGACAAGATTCTGATGCAACTTGAATCGCATCAAAAGGAGATCGTACGTGCGAGTTATGCTTGGTCAAAGGTCCGGTCAAACAGGGTACCAGGGGCCGACAGAAGTGAAAAAATTGACCATCTCAGAATTTGTCAAAATCGGCGTCAAATCAAAGTGCTCATCGAGATGATTCCGACGGCGTTCGTTTTGTGGAAAATGGAGCTCGTACACGCAAGATTCGGCCAGTCAAAGCTCTCGGTTGACTTGGTGGACTTGAAGGTACAGTGCTGACGTCAGCATCCGTACATGATGACGTCAACATCCATGTGGATCAAAAGTCAACCAATCAAAGTCTGACACATGTCATCCATACGATGAGGTCAGCATTCCGTGCAGGATGACATGGCAGACATGTGGCATCCAAGTCAGATGATACGCACCAGTCGGCGCGAGACACGTGGCATGGTACGGAGCAATCAGCGAGTGACACATGGCACCTGTCAGCGACATGTCAGCAGTGGAGTCAGTAGCCACGTGAGCGTCCACGTCGTCATCCAATTTGCAGTCCATTCAACATACACGTCATTCCTGTTGGCGAATCATAGGCCGACACGTGTCTCGCGGCGGCGACGGTCGGTTTGGTTGGTCGGAATGCAAAAAATTTATGGGCAGATTGTAACTCGTGACCTAGAGAAGAATAGCAGATAGTTCCAACCGTTGGAGCACGGTCGTTTTTGTGTACTATATTTGTGCACCGATTTGTTTTATTGTTTAAAACTTTCGGAGTTTGTTTAAATTGTGGCTGGCGGAGTTGGAACCGCTAACCCCGCCTATGGCAAAACTACCAACCACCGTTGCACCGCGGGCTACTGTCCAATAAATATTTGTGGACAGTTCTTTTTGTTAAGATTCTTTGAGCCGAATGTATTGTAATAGCCTATTTTGTAAAACAATCACCCTAACCTCCTAGAGGACAAATGGAAAATGGTTATGGCCGACCCCCCTAAACTTGTAAAGGAGGTTATGGATGTGGTTAAGTGGTTAAGACTATTTAGGCTTATTATTTTGTATAAAAGGGAGAGATGGTGAGAGTGTTTGCTCATTCCGAAATTGAGAATTCGGAGATTCGGGAATTCCGACATTGAGGAGACTTGAAGAGTCTCGAGTCTTGTTCCTTAGGATTTTCTTGTAAGGCAAGAGAAGAGTGTGTTCTCATTTTTAGCTCTTGGAGAGTTTATTTTCTCTTAGAAAAGGGTTGTGGGAAAGTGAGAGTTTCTCTTGTTAGCAAGCTAAAGGGTCTCTTGTGGAGAGATAAGAACTTAGTGAGTCCTTGAGGATTTGTATGACTTTGTGAGTCATTTGTAAAGGCTTGACGCCTATGTACTCCTGTTGAGAGAGAGAGAGAGAGTTGCAGCTTTATTGTTTGGAAGCATTGTAAAGGTGACATAAGGACTAGGCAGTGTGGGTGCTAGAAAGTTCTTGTCAAGACAGTGTTTCAGTGGGAAGCGGATTGTAACTCAGTGAAAGACCATGGTGATGTAAAAGCAGTTGCATCATAGTAATGGCATTGATCACGCTATTTTGCGGATCCAGAGATGTAGCCAAAATCTGGTGAACTCCATAATCAAATCCTTGTCTCTCTTTTCTTGTTGCATGATTCTATCAGTTTCTTTACTTTCCTGTATTTTATGTGTTTATTTGCTCAATTCACAAGCATTGTCAGTTTCGATCTTAAATCAAATCTGTATCTTGGTGAATCTAACAAGTTGTTGAGTGGTTCATAGTAAGGAGTTTACAGATCAATAATTTCCTTCAGTAATGAGTATGAGGGTTATGTACCTCACAACTATGTATCAAATGAAAAATACAAAGGTTATTATCCATTCTGGGATAGATATGAACAAATGAGAGACGAGCAACAATCTCAATATGTTGGGTGTACCCCAATGCATTACGTGTCTAAGAGTGAATTCGAGGGATACTCTCCTCTTGACTATCTAAATAGTCACTCTATGTAATCAAAAGGATATTTAGATCCTTGTGAATTAATAAAATAATGAGTTTATCAAAAAGCTTGTGCTTAAGTCTTATGTGGAATTACTTATGTGCGATTAAATGCTCATTTAAATGTTTTCCATAAGATAATGATAACATGATTAAATCTAATATAGATGAACCTTCAAGTATAATTCGTTCTTGCAAAGATGGTGAGAACATGAACCAATCCTGGCAGAAGCCAAGAAGTTGGGCAAGGACTAGTAGGTGTTGAAGCTAAACTAGATCAAATCCTAACAAGATTGGGAAACCTAGAGCAAGGAATATGTGTAAAGAATAGAGTTGAGAAGGAAATTCCAAACAACGAGAATGAGAGAGAAAAATCTTCTCATGAACAAGATAAAACCCATGATCACGAGAGAGAGAAATCACCTTCTCTTTTTGAGAAAACTAATAGGAAGCGTGTGGCTTCTAAACTATCTAAAGATGTGAAGAAAATCACCCCACCTAAGTTTGAAGGAAGCGCGAGCGGGGATGAAGCTAGGGCTTGGTTGGTACAAATGGAGAAACATTTTGAGATTCAAAATTATATTGAGGTCACCAAGGTAGGATGGGGAGCATACTAGTTAGCATGAGAAGCCTCTAATTGGTGGATGAATAAAAATATGGAACTCAATCTTAACTCATGGAAATTGACATGGAGTGAATTTATTGAAATTTTCTATAAAATATGGTTACCCCAACTCTATTTTGACCAGAAACTCATGGATTTTCAAAGTCTGAGACAAGGTGAGATGATGGTTAATGAATATTGGGAGAATTTTACCTATTTTCTATGATATGTTCTTATGTACCAGAAGGATGAATGTTTTTGTATAAGAAAGTTCATCATGGGACTTAATAATTAGATTGGGGGAGAGGTAGATGTTCATAGTCTAGCTACTATGGATCTTGTGTATGAGAAAGCGGTTAAACAAGAGTAGAAACTCAAAGCTATCTCCATCTGCTAGGAAAACATAAATCTTAAGAAGATTGTGGGAGTTCAAGACAAACCAACTCTAAAGAAGGTTGTAGTTGTGCAAAATGTGACAAATCAAGGAGAAAAAGGATCCCACAATAGTGGGAAAGAATCAAGAAGGGAATGTAGGAAGAATAGTTCTAGTGGTGGAAATGCTAATAAGCTTGGAGAACCTACGAGGAAGAAGGGACCGACTATTGGATGTTTCACTTGTGGAGGATACCACTACGCCAATCAATGTCCTAATAAGGCTTTGGGGTTACGATCTTATGGTAATCCACTTCCTACCCATCAAGCGATGTTCCAACAAAAGATTCATGTTGTTGTGGATGATCGCCAGGCGGAGTATCAAGTGACTCCAATAGAGACTCCAACTATTTTGTTTGGCTTACCCATTTCTATACTTATAGATACAGGAGCAACTAAATTTTTTATTTCACCTAGAGTAGCTAAGAAAATATCTATAAAAGTTGGTTACATGGCAAAGTCTTGGGATGTAGAATATGCAAACCAAACAAGAGCAATGGTGGAACAATGTTTGTTCGAAGCTAGGATTGAGCTACCTTGTTTTTCTATAGAAGTAAACCTTTATGTCGCACCTTTAGGATCCTATGAAGTTATCCTAGGTATGAATTGGTTATGGAGACATAGGGCCAAGGTAGATTTCCATGCCAAAACAATAGAATGTTTAGATGATCTTGGTAATCAAGTGAAGTTTCAAGGGATACCTAGGGAGGTCAAGATTCGTCAGATCCATGCAATGCAATTGTTAAGGGCTAAGAAGAAAGGGTGCGAACTCTTTGTTGTCAAGATGGAAAAGTTAGAAGAGTATAAGGGATAAAATTCACAATGGAATCTTGATAACTTTGGATCATAGAACTTCCAAGAGATGGAAGATGGAGAAATGGAAGAAACTAGAATGTCAAATATGGAGAGATATCCTATTCTAAGAAAGTTTTTAGATGTATGTCCAGATGAGTTACTTGGGTTACCATTGAAAATGATATTTGATTTCTCAATAGATATAGTTCCAAGATTTGAACTTATTTCCAAGCTACCTTATAGGATGGCGACAACTACTAATGGAGCTTAAGGAACAACTAGATGAATTGTTGTCTAAAGGGTTGATAAGACCAAGTGTATCACCTTGGGTAGCACCAATAATCTTTGTGAAAAGAAGGATGATACTTTGCAGTTGTGCATAGATTATTGCATGCTTAACAAAGCTACAATAATGAATAAGTATACATTGCCATGCATTGATGATCTATTTGATCAAATGAGGGGAGTTGTTGTATTTTCTAAGATTGATCTAAGATCTAGATATCATCAGTTGAGAGTTAGGGATGAAGATATCTTTAAGACTGCTTTCAAAACTAGATATGGACATTATGAGTTTACAGTTCTACCCTTTGGTTTAACAAATGTGCTTGCAACATTTATGAACCTTATGAATAATGTATTTAGGGATTGTATAGATAAATTTATCTTGGTATTCCTAGATGATATTCTGATTTACTCAAGGAATGCAGAGGAACATTGCATTGTCGACATTTAGAGATAGTGCTACAACGACTTAGAGAACATAAGTTGTATGAAAAACTCTCTAAGTGTACCTTCTTTCAGAAGAGAGTACATTATCTTGGACATGTGATTTCAACAGAAGGTATTTCAGTAGATCCATCTAAAATCAAAGCAGTGCTAGAATGGCCAATGCCCAATAATGTATCTGAGGTTAGGAGTTTTATAGGTTTGGCGGGATACTATAGAAAGTTTGTTGCAAACTTCTCCAAGATAGCCTTTCTGATTACTTATTTACAAAAGAAAGGGAATAAGTTTGAATGGGCAAAGAAGTGCCAAGTAGCCTTTGACCTACTTAAATAAAAGTTGACAACTGCACCTATTTTGAAAGTGTCAGATCTAGAAGGTGACTTCACTACTATCATAGATGCATCAAGAGAGGGCTTAGGAGGTGTTCTGATGCAAGAAGGGCAAGTAATTGCTTATTAGTCAAGAAAGTTGAAACCTTATGAGTAAATTCATGCATCACATGATTTAGAGTTAGCAGTAGTGGTTCATGTACTACAAATATGGAGACATTATCTATTAGGGAAACCTTTTAAAATGAAAACTGATCATCATGGATTAAAATACCTATTTACTCAACCTAATCTAAATGCAAGATAAAGAAGATGGTTGGAGTTAATAGTTGATTGTGACTTCAATATCAGTTATATTAAAGGGAAAGAAAATCGGGTTGCTAATGCCTTGAGTCGAAGACACAATATTGCCTCAATAGTGACAATTCAAACTAACTTTAAAGGTTAGGTATTACAAAAATGCAAAGAGGATGAGTATTGTATGCAAGTTAAACAAGCACTCACAAGTAATCCACAAGATGCTAGGTTTGAGGGTTTTCATTTTGAACCTAATGGATTACTTAGATATAAGGGGAAAATGTATGTACTAGACTTAGAAGAGTTAAGAAATTTGGTACAAAAAGTTCACGAAGCACCATACTCTAGACACCCTGGAGTGACACAAATGTTGGCAAATGTAAAGCCACTATACTTTTGGAAAGGGATGAAACGAGATGCTGCAAGATTTGTGGAAAGGTATTTCAAATGTCAAAAGGTCAAGGCAGAGCATCATCATCCTGTAGGTTTTTTATATCCACATGATATACCAGAGAGAAAGTGGCAAGTCATAAGTATGGACTTTGTGCAAGGATTGCCTATGTCAAGAAATAATCACAATGCCAATCTTGTGGTTGTAGATAAGCTTACTAAGATCTAGCACATTTTATACTCAAAAATATAACTGATGGAGCACTTGTCATAGCAAGGAAATTTGTGCAAGAAGTGTTTAGGCTACATGGAATTCCTAAGAAGATAATCTCAAATAGGGATGCATGAGTCACTTCAAGGTTTTTGCAAACCTTATTTTTTGCACTAGGGACTCAACTTAATATTAGCTCAGCATATCATCCAGAAACAGATGGAAAAATGGAAAGGGTGAATCAAGTATTAGAAGACCTAATTAGAATGTATTGCATGGATCAAAATTACAAGTGGGAAGACTACTTACATTTGGTGGAATTTTCTTACAACAATTCCTACCATTTCACAATAAAGATGGCTCCTTTCGAAGCATTACATGGTTAAAATTTCAAACCCCTATAATTTGGGATAAACTTGAAGATAGAGTGAGAATTGGGCCACAAATGTTGGCTGAAATGGAAGAGCAAGTGAGGATTATTAAGCAAAGGTTAGCTAAAGCTAACGATAGACAAAAATTTTATGCTAATGCAAAGAGAGTGCCCCAAAATTTTGCAATAGGTGACAAGGTGTTATTGAGAGTGAAACCTCACAATAGTTCAATCAAATTTGGGAAATCTTCCAAATTAGCACCACGATATGTAGGAACATTTGAGATTCTTGAGGAGGTGAGTTTGACAGCTTATCAAATTGTGTTGCCACCACCTCTTGCTAGGATGCATAATTTCTTTCATGTGTCATACCTAAAGAAGTATGTGCCAGGTGATAATCATGTGATTGATTGGAATGCTTTATAGGTATAGGACCCCGGAGTAGTAACTCTCGAGCCTATCA
Organism: Sequoia sempervirens; assembly: GCA_007258455.2. Lineage (NCBI taxonomy): Eukaryota > Viridiplantae > Streptophyta > Pinopsida > Cupressales > Cupressaceae > Sequoia > Sequoia sempervirens. The sequence goes on along the minus strand of VDFB02336884.1, from coordinate 15,704 downwards.
AGGTGCTCGGAACATGTAAGCTTCTCTTGCGTAACAGGGAAGTTCTATAGTGCAAAGTCCAGTGGGACTAGTATGCGGAAGACTTTGCTACTTGGGAAGACTATGCTGAGATACAACAAAATTTTACTCATGTTTTGAATGTATTTGAGAGTACTTGAAAACAATATGTTTGTTTGTTTGATTAGTTTATGTTGCTACATAAAAATCATCAGGGATGATTATTCACAAGGGGGGAAGTATGTTACACCCCAATTGTGTAATTACCTAGTTACTATTACTATGTAGGGTAAATATTGCATGTGTGAGTGTATTTTGAATTATGATTGAGAATATATGTGCTTGCACTTTGTTATTAATGAATTATGAATGAATATTATTTCATTTAATGTTATGTAATGGAATGCATATATGTGAAATGGATGGTTATTGAGTTAGATATTCTAACTATGGAGAAAATATTGTGAAAGCATATTTTGTTGAGCAACTAACTATTGTGGGAATGTGTTAGTTGGATGCAGGTATATGTTCAATCCTCCAGGTGCAAGGGGAAGTATCACTCATGAGAAGATCTTGGTTGGGTGATTAGTAATGTAACTTAACTGAGCTCACATACACACTCATAGTAGAATGGTTGAGTCAAGTTATTGTGTTAGGAATTGGTAAGTCCTCCTTAGTATGATGTGTTTGCATTAGTAAGGGTCTTGATTACTATTGAATGCATGCTTGGGTGATGTTTATTTGTTTAGAGCTTATTATTTCTTCTTTATATTACTATGTTTGTATTGATGAGTTGAACACACATGGAATATATGCATATATATACATATACATGTCGATGATAGACCATACACATGGGGGAACACATACATGAGAGTACATAGGTAGACGTACCTATGCACACTTATGAAAAAATTGCTTATGAGAATGAGGCTATCAAATGGACCTTACAAAATGTATGTGTATATGTATAAATATATCACACGTATGTACCTATCAATATGATAGTAATTATATATGTGCTTGATGGTGCAATCAAGTGTGTGTGTGTGTGTGTGTATAAAAGATATATACAGATATCCATATGTATACATGTGTCGATACATTCATATGTTTGGAAAATGGAAATTTCCATATGGATGTATCAACATATGTATACGTACATATACATGTACATAGAGGTATATATATACACACACACACACACAACCGATATGATCAATATAATTATTATTACTATGTGAATGTTAACTTGTTCATTTGTATATCGAATGTATACATACTTGATTGACATGATACACACACACATATATTGTGATATTTAGCGTTAATGCTATTTATTGACACACACACACACACATATATTGTGATATTTAGCATTAATGCTATTTATTGACATATATATGTATATGTACATATATATATATATATAAATATATGCTTGGAGGTCGATTAATATATGTAATGCTTAGAGGCCAATTTATATATGAAACATAGGCCGATTTGTATATTATATATGAAAAGCATTTAAAGGCCGAATAACACATATGTTGATAATGAATAAAGGCCAAACCATATGCAAAGTATTGCATAGCAATAAAGGTCGATATGAAAGCAAACCATAGTCAATACTATTGAAATGTGTCTTCAAATTATTAACAACAAACATTGGATGCTTTAATACAAATCAATGGAATATATAATAGATGCAAAATAAAGTGTAAATGCATGAGAATAGGTAAATCGTACAACATGTTGAGAATTGGTCAAAGCAATCAAATACACACTATTATTGAGGATCAACTCATCTTTTCTCTATTTCTTAATGAAACCATGACCAAATTGACCTTGTATGAGTGTCACCTAAAAATGGAAGACTGTTTCAAATAATTAACCGCGCCAAAAAGATAGGAACAATGACTGTAACATGACGCCAAATTAATGAAACCTCTATTTTCTGTAGAATTCTATTTTGTAGCAAGTCGATTGTCATCTTTGAAACATGTGAAAATTGAATTAGTCTTAAGCTACTTTCAAAACATAGAGGTTGATCTATAACATTATAAGTTGAGTTTGCACTTAGTTTAGTGCCACCTTTTAGCTGAGTATTGAGAGTCAACTTGCATGGTGAAATGTGTTGACTAGCATGCCTTTTCTGTAGGCTGCAATGTCTCTTTTTGCTATATAAATAGAGAGGCTAGATCTCTTATTTGGAGCACACTTTTAGTTTTCAAACTTTTTCTGCTAATTTACTCTGCTACATTATTCTATGAGAGCTAAGAGATATTTTGAGAAAGCTAAGAATTACTTTGTGAGAGTGTTGCATCATTTTAAGTAAGAGGCTTGCTTTGGGTTGATAGAGTAAAGCTAGGAAGTTGCTATTGGAAGGTTGTGTGTCAAATTCAATTAATTGGTTAAGTGTATATACAGGCATGAGGATCTAGTCTTCCCTTAATTGTCTTAATTTGTGAAAGATTAAGATTTGAATGCTTTATTTAAACTACTTGAGATTACTTGCATTAGGGAATTATAACATTTTCTTTGAAAAGGAAAAAGAAGTTGTTTTTATGCTTTTTTGTGAAAGTGCTTGTAATTACTCCATAATACGAGAGTTTGTTTGTCATTAGTATTAAGATACTACGAATGATTAAACAAGGATAGTTTAAGTGTTATTCATAGCTAAAATTTATTTGATTATATTAAATAGCTAGTGGGTTACTCCTGGGATTTGATTGTCCATTGAAGGGAGGGAACTTGTTCATATGCGTTGTAAGTAGAAATACCATAGAGTTTGTGGGAAAGGGGATAGGATATTTCTAGGGTTAGAGATTACCTATTGGAGGAAATACCTATGCATAGATTATTGTGGCCCAAAGTCAAATTGATCTTGAGTAGTGTACATGAGTAGGATGACTATCACTCGAAGTACTGAGTGAGAACACTTTGGCCAAACTAGTGTGATTTCCTTGGGCTCCACTATCATTTCACTTTGTCCCTATAGTGCATGTTAGTTCCATATTGTAGGGTTTACAAGTTCTAGTCATGTAGGATAGAACACTAAGCTCAGAATTATTGTTGTACAGGGTTACTCCACCAATCTCTTCATCGAAGGGTAGGGCCATCTATCCTATGATAGATGTGTGGGGACTGCATAAGAGTCAGTGGTTAGCAGAAAAGTGCTTGAGTGATGCTTCTCCTCCTTAGCAGGCGACAATATACCAAGATTTGAAGTTGTTTTCTTGACCATCTATATCCATTGCTTTGAAGCCTGGTTGAGCTATGTATGTACGTTGTACACATTCTTTGGAATATTGTAATATACGAATTATTATATTGGAATGGAATCAATGTTGATTATTGTTATGACATCTATTTTCATTTTTTCTCTATAAAATAAATAATTTTTTTATGGAAATGGTCAAGTTACATAGTTTATTTACTTGCAAAGTGAAAACTTAGGAAAAATTACTTTAGTGAATGGTTTACATGTTACAATATTGGCCCTAAATCCCCACTATGGGCTTCGTCCCCAAGCCCCCGTCGGGGGGATAATACTCCAGACCCCACAAGAGTGGTTTTTACCCCTTGCATTTGTTTGTTGATTAATTTGGGGGGAAAACACATTAGTTAAAGAGGCCAAAAATTTAAACTCCAAGACTGATCAGGCTCCACATATCAACATAAACAAAGGGAATGCATAGACCAAGCCAACTCTTTGTGAGATCCCAATCATCCTCAACCATTGATTTCCATCAACTAATCTTGACCATTCATCCATTATCCTCCAATCTTATTTATCCCAACACTTAGCCATTTTCATCTCTCTCACCCATTTTTCCATTGGAGCACCATTATGCTGCCAAAATTTTGAGTGAGCACACAACCCATCACACATCGTGGGCACATCTACACAATAAGAGGCTTGATACGCTAGTTTGAACTTCTCATTGCCCTATCTTGAGTGTTGTTCTTGTTTCTTAGTCTTTTGATTGTTTTTCTTGCATTTTTAGTAGATTAAAAATATTGCACACCTAATGCGACCCACATCATGAGTCCTTGATGTTTTTTGTTGTTTCCATTTTGCAGGTTTCAGGTTTTCTTCACCACAGAGGAAAATCCACCTAACCATAGGGGCGAAACCACTACCTGAACAGGTGAGTGTGCACTCACCCATCAACGAAATAGGTGATCCTACACTTACTAAGCAGAATGTGACTTACAGAGGTGTTTGCACATTCACCCCTCCACTTTAAAGGTGATGTGTGCTCACTCTTTCACCCAACGGGTGAATTTTCCCATGCTCTTCCTTTGAGTAGGTGATTGTACACTCGAACATCCAAAAATTGGCTTGTAGAGGCATTTGCATATTTACCCTTCCAATTTAAAGGAAATTGTATGCTCGCCCTTTCACTTGATAGGAAAACCTATAGAGAGGAAAATTTGCAACCTGAACAAATGATTAGATGATCAACATAGGTGAATTCGCTCTAGCTCACAGAGGTGAACCTACACTCTAGAGGGGTGAACCTACAACCTACAAGGGTGAATCCACCACCTACAGGGGTGAATCTATGTGGTCTACATAAGGCATAAAAATCCTAGTTTTCGATAAAAATTTCACAGCCCTTTATACTTTCCTTTTCAAAAAAAAATCTTTGGGGGCTCCGCCCCCAAATCCCTTCCACAGGGTATCAGACCGTCCCCTTGCACCCCCCTTTTCATTGGAATGGGTATTTCACCCCCTGGGCTAGCCATCATATATTTTTCATCATTTTATTTGGAATCTAATCATCTTATTGTGTAGCTTGTCATCATTTGTCCAAGACCGGAGTATTAAACTATCAACATATCTTCTATAGGATGAGCGGTCAAAGACATTAGCTAATTGATTTCCCTAACTAATTTAGGCACACTTCAATTTCCTAAAGGGTAAATTTACATTATTTGTTGTGTTTGGGAGTGGGTTGTTGACATATGCTCTCCCCTTGCATCGTATGGTGAGCATGGGGATCAAAAATTGCAAATCATTCTAGTCCAATTGTGTCTACCTAGGAATGTTAGCTTGCACATATTCTCTTCTCTTGCGCCTCATACGAGCTTAGGGATTAGAAACGCCTAGCATTTCCTGCACTTTAGTGAGACCTACTTGGGGATTTCATCACCCCAAGGGATGATCTCAACCATGTGTATCAGCGAGGTATATAAAGGGGGGAGAACTAAAGTTGTACCCCAATCCAATTGCGTCATGTTTGGTGGAGCACTGATACTAGGGTGATTCCTAGTTGGGTGTGAAGGGTTGTTTTGAGTTTCTAGTACCTCGCTATAACTTCTGATCCATGCTTGTGACAGGCTGGTGTTCATGCTTATTGCCTCACACACCCTCCTGGTGTATCGATGACTCACCTAGATCACATGTATATCCTAGTTTAAGACCCATGTTCAGTCACAACTTAGTGTAGTGTAGGGATTACGAACGACACCCCAAAGTTACTCATCACATACTCCCTTAATTTGACATAGAAATCCTCATGAAGAAATACGATAGTTCTCGAGGAGAGAGCGAAGGTGAGCCCATGGCATCTATTGATGAACCTGTGCCACTAGATCTCTAGCTATTCACCTTCAAGAGAGAGGGTACTTCCACCTAATTTCATGAAGTATTAACCTTGGGTAACCCCCAAGGTGGTGAGCCTACATTGAGTTTGTAAAACCTTATCACTAATTCTAGGATTTTGTTGCTTGGCATGTCTTTTGTTGGCCTATAGTTGTCATTGCACCAAAAGATCGACCTGTTAATGCATGATACAACTACCAGTGTTAACGAATCCATGAGAGGTGGTTAGTCCATGTCACGAATCTCGAGGGGAGTGCTAACCATTTGTCAACAAAATCCCCCTTAGCATTACCTGAGGGGATTCAAACCTGACACCTTTGGCTCTGATACCACTTGTTGGCCTACATTTGTTGTTGCGCCAAAATATCGAGCTATTAATGCTTGATACAATTGCCAAAGTTAATAGATCCACGTGAGACGGTTAGTCCATGTCACAAATCTTGAGGGAAGCACTGACCATTTGTCAACATATTCTTGTGCGATACCAGTGAGTGTCTTCAATCCGCTTCAGTCTTTGCCCACTATTTATTTTTTTGCTACTTTTGGTCCTTTTCCATAGTCCATTCATTCTTCAAGGGTGAATCCATTTTTTCTAGAGGAAAATTTGCACTATGAACAGGCAATCCTACCCCTTGAGGGGTGAATCTGTGTTTCAGTCTAGTCTAGTCAATCAATCCTTGATAGGAGAACTTGCTTCACCAAGAGGAAAATATGCTTCTCTTATCCTTTTGGGCGATCCTACTCCCGAAAGGGGTGAATTTTCTCTAGTCATTCATACATCTTTGTCTTCCATTGGGTGATCATACTTCTCCCAAAGGTGATCTTGCATTTTCCTTCCACTAGTTAGGTGATCCTATGTCCACCCTTTCACACATATCCCTTGATAGGTGATTCTACACCTGAGTTCGTACCCCCTTTTTTTGTACATATCCCTAGATAGGCGATTCCGTCCCTTGCATAGGAAATTGCATCATCCCATGTCCATACTAAGTCCTTCCCCAATAGGTGATGTTGCTTCTTTCTTGGGAGATCTCGCACATCCTTCTGTGCAGTATATCTGCATAGGTGATCCTATGTCATAGATAGGTGATTTTGTGTATACCCGTTTGGGTGATCTTGCTACATGTAGGGGCGAATCTGCAGAATCCTAGATAGGAAAATTTGTGTCCTTAAGAGGAAAATTAGCTATCCATAGAGGTGAATCTGCTTCCCATCCAAAATCCAGAGAGTTAATCCATCCTATCACAATTGGCCTATATCTTCCTTAGTCCAAAATCACAATCCAATCATTTTTTTCTCTCCATATCCATCCCCAAATGATCACTTTCCACTCATTAACTACCAATAACCTATCCTTCATCCATCCAATAGTCATCCTCATCATTTTAGCTACATCCTTGTCTTTAGGAGTCTCTCCCATCATATCTCCCAATCATCCTAATTTGAGCTTAAATACAATCATAATTTGATCTTAAATCGAATCCTAATATGAGCTTAAATCAAATCCTAATGTGAGCTTAAATCTAATCACAATCTTAGCTTCAATCCAATCCTAATATGAGCTTCAATCCAATCCTAATCTAAGCTTCAATCCAATCCTAATCTAAGCTTAAATCAAATCCCAATTTGAGCTTAATTCACATCCCGATTTGAGCTTTAGTCCATCCACATCCAAGATCTTCAAATATCAAAAAAAATCTTAAGACCCCTTTCTTCCATGTTCTTCTAGTCCATTCTATTTATCTTTTCACCATCTCTCCTTTTATTCTAATCATTTATTCATATCTTTTCACCATCTCTCCTTTTCTTCTAACCATCTATTCCCATCTTTTCAATCCATATCCACCCAATCCAACACCATGAATTATTATCCTCCATCAATACAACCAAAAATAGTAGTCAAGGGAAATCCCAATTGTGTTGATGATGATAATGAAAGTCTTGTTGATCAAGATGAGTATGATATAGATCCCCTTGATGCTATTGTTACTAGCCATCTCTCCCCAAGCATCATCCAAAATCCAATCACTCCTCCAAGCTATCCCATCATGCCTTCATCCACATCTATTAGCAATCCTTATGCTACCTTTGACAAGGGATATCCATTATATTCCCCATCCACATATTCATCATATCCTTCATCTACATCTCTCTCTTATCCATCCTCCACATATACCTCCCATCCAATATCCATGTCTCCATGTTCTTCTCTATCCATATCTCATCCTCCATCTTCACACAACACTATCACCTTCACCCCTATTCCAAATCCTCCATCTCATTATCCTCCAATGCATGATCCTAATCCACCATCCGCATCCTCCAATCCTATTCCACCATCCCAATCTTCCCACCTTAATCCACCATCCCAATCTTCCTACCTTAATTCCCCATCCACTTTCTCCAATTTCAATCCTCCATCCACATATTTCTATACTAATTCACCATCCATGTCCTCCTATCCTAATCCACCATCCATATGCTCCTATGTCACTCCATCATATCCTAATCCTCCCTCCAATCCATCATACCTTTGTCCTCCATCTAATTCCAATCCATCATCTCATTGTTCTCCAAACCCTCTCCCAATCCACAATCCTAATCTTCCACTCCATGATCCTAATCCACCCTCCATATCCTCATATGACAATCCATCTTCCACTCCATCATATCCTAATTCTTCCTCCAATGCATCATATCCTTATCCTCCATCTAATCCTAATCCACAAATCCATAATCCTAGTCATCCACCCTTTCATAATCCTTCATCTATTCCCACCACCCCATATAAGCCTACAATACACAAGTATCTCATTCTAGATGTCATCCAAGGACTCATCACAAAGAAGACATCCCCAAATCCACATCCTGAAGTCATAGAGCCATCCCATACCACTCCATCATGCATGGTTATTAGTGATGAGGCCCTCCTCCATCCCACACCTATCATTCTAGTTCCCACTCCTAATACCATCCAGACTATTGAAACCATCAAATCCATCAAATCCCCATCTTCTACTCCTAGAACCACTGACCCATCAAAGACACCCAAATCCAATCCACTTCTCCAACTCCTAGTATCACCAAAATTCACTCCAATGAACTTCACGAATCCTTTGTCCTTCCATCTCCCCCATCTGAGGAGTCAGTCCAACACTCCTTTATCATCATGCTACCCACACAAGTTGAAGCATACCAAGAGCTTGATCCAAAGCATACTGAAATATCCCCTTATCCAAATGAAGATCTTATCATCCCATCTAGTCCACCTCATGATCATAGTATCTCATCTACTTCATCCCATGATCCCCTTGTCACTCAGGATCCAATCACTCCATCTCATGATCACTTATCACCTACTATCCCAAATAAAGATCCTACCTGTTGATGTGTCTAATGGCACAACAATGTGTAAACAAAATATTGCTACTCTACTTCTCCTAAAAGAGAAAGATAACCACATGGATATCTTAGCTCCCAAGGTCTTTGTAGTTGGTTCTCAACTGTGTTGATGTTGCTCAGTGGTCAATGTAACAATAATGTTCAAGGGGCCTGCTAGTGTTGAGCTTTTGGATTGTTTTGAGATCAAACATAAACTTTAAACCTACTCTAACTAGGGTTTTTAAAGAATAGAACAAGATAGATCAAAGCTTTGGAACAGAAAAGAATGTTAATTCATCCAACTTAACTAGATTCATTACCTTTCAAGGAATTCTTAGCTAAAACTGCAAAACAAAATTAACTTGTGACTAACACAATTTCATTCATTCACAGTGCTAATTTCAATAACAGATTGCAAGTTACCATTTAAACAAAACATCAAATCAAACTTCATTCCTTGAAAACTTCTCAAATCAAATGATTAAACCAAGATAAACAACATTCTGAAACACAATCTAAAGTAGATTTTTATCTGGTTGCTTCTACTGTTAGTGAAACAGATAAGCAACATTTACAAATCTAGCACAATCACTAGTGTACAGAAAGTCCAGGACTTCAAATTATTTCCATCTATACTAAGAAAACTAGAAAGATACATTATTGGCTTCTACTGAATCTAACTCCTAACTAAGAAGGCAAAAGAAGCTCCTATTACAAAGAATCAGGATGCAGTTTTGTCTCCTCTATCTTTTCTAAAATTCCTATTCTTTAGAATCTATTTCTAGACCTGTTTACTCTATTATCTCCTTTATTTCACCTAACTTCTTCTAACCCTTTAGAAAGAGGCAAGAATGCCATATATACATAGTGTATAAAAAAGAATGTGCTGGCCCCCGCTTTTAGGGTTTACAAAATATCTCACTTGGTTGCAGGAGGGTCAGCGCTCAGATCTTTTGAATAGAGTTAATGCTGCATTGAATAGCATCCTCGCTGTCCATGTTGGTGAAAGATTGTTCAAGGGATGATCTGTAGATCTTTTGTAACTACAACATTTACTTCTGGCCTCTGTGTCCATCCTCGAACTCCCTTGCAGAGCCGCCTTGAATGCTCTAAAGCATTGTCATTAATACCAATCTGGCTTTCACCAACAAACCTCACAACTGTCCCTGTGACTCGTGGTTGTTTCTTTCCTTTGACTTCCTTCCTGCTGTAGACCCTTTTGCACGTTGACCATCTTTGGAAGCAGCATCGGGCCTCCATTTAGATCTGCACACCATCACCTGAGCTGATCCATTGCTTTCTTTTGATCTCAGAATGAGTTCATGTCATTTGCATTCTATTGATCTTCCTCACAGGGGTAGTCAATTAGTCAATGGTCGATCCTTTTAGCCTCTTCTTATTGGTGGAACAAACTCCATGTAAGACTCTCGAGTAGTCAAAAGTGGTTCAAATGGAATCGCATGTCGGTGAGACACTAATCGTGTCTCCCTGATTCGATTATACCTCATAGCAGCCATCAACGTAGCATAAGACAGTTGGCAAGACCCTTTAGCGAGCTGCAAAAGTCATATCGATACCACGAAAAACCTATCGGCAAGACAACATTCCCTCGGCAAGACTTCTTAGCAAGCCTTTTCTTCTTTGGCAAGCACACCCATGTTGGGGAGACTTTTTCATGTCGAGAAGACCTCACCCCAAACTCACGGCCTGTCGCCGAGACATTTCTGGGTCGGTGAGACCTTTCATTGAGCGCATTCCATTACATCAAAGGGAGAAAACATGTTGGCGAGACCATTGCCAGTCGGCATGACCTTATGTTGAACCCTAAATCTTTCGGTGAACTCATCTCGCCTCGGTGAAATTTCATTCTATCGAAAAGACTCTCCGTGGTCGGGGAGACCTTTTGCCGAGGGAAAACCTCTTTTGCTGAGACCAGCAACCATCGACAAGACCTTTCACCAAAGACACTTTCTTTCGCTAAGATATCTCACAGCCGCCTAGACATCACGCTGAAGACACTTTCTTTCGGCAAGACCTCACTGTATCGATAGGACCTTTCGTCGAATTCATTCATTCTCCCTGGGCTCATTATATTTCGATGAGACTACATCAGGTAGCAAGAGTTATGGCAATATCCTCCCTGTCGGTGAGACAATCCCATATCAACAGGACATCCCCGTGAGCCCATTATGTTACACCAAAGGCGCACCCTTCGGCGAGACATATGCTAATCGACCAAAACTCTTGCTGAAGGAAAAATCATTTGCCAAACTCAAAAATTTCAGTGGGACCTCCTTCTGTCGGTAGGACATTATGTCGAAGGCCTACCCACTCTCCCTGAGCTCGAGCTTCTTTCGGTGAGACCTCACGGTGAAACCACAACCCTACACCGAAGGGACCACCTTTTGGTGAGACTCCTCAGGTCGGCAAGACTTCATGCCGAAAGTAAATCTTTCCCAGCGAGATTCCAAGGATGTCATCCTTCTTCGGCGTGACCTTCCATGTCGGTGAGACCTCATAGTGAAACCACAATCCTATACCAAAGGGACCACCTTTAGATGAGACTCCTTCCTGAATGGAGAGACATATAAAACCCTACGGTGACCGAGATGTCATGGCGACCGGTGGATCCCAAATGAATAATACACCCCGCTAGTCGGCAAGACACCAGAAAGGTCTCAACGACTTTCTTCTTGAGGAGTTTCATGCTGAATGTGGTTGAGGCCTGCCTTCAATTGACATCCCTGAGAGATATCCTCAGATGAGCGATTCAATCCTGCAAAAAAAATGCCTCCATTAGTCCTCAAAGCATATAAAATACACTATTGTTTATGATTATTTCATTCAATTATTAGCAAGAAGAAAACCAACTATAGCGGAGGCAGAACCAAATTCGAACTAGAAACGACACTCGAAAAAGACAGAAAAAGGACATGAAAGAGAAGAAGAAAGGGGAGAAAATACCCCACAACAAAAAAAGGGAACAAAAGCAAAAGAACAAGACACGTGGAACTGGGATCAGAACCCGAACCTGAAACTTTTGAAAGTTTCAGGATTTGGTTCCAGTTCTGGTTCCGGGTCCGCCAGAACAACACAAAAGACCCAAGGAAGAGGGGAAACCCCCTAAGACATGGGACACAAAACAAAAAGGAAAATGACCAACCATAGAAAGAGACCAAGGGAAAGGTGGAGTCGGGGTCGGGATGGAACACGGATCGGAAACCTCAAAGATTTCAACATTCTGATTTAGGTCTGGACCTAGATCTGACAGAACAAAAGACACTATAATAAAGGAATTTTCAGAACCGGAATTGAGAACAACGCAAAACCAAAAACTTTTGGATGCAATTCCAAGCTCGATATTGGTCCCGGTTTTGCATCCGATAGAACAAAAGAAAAAATTCCTAAGGCAGAAAACCTAAGGCCAAAGGAAAAGAAAAGAACAAGGGGGACCCATTTTGTTCCACAACAAATTGGGGTGGTTATGGAAGGCATAACACTACCATTGCACCTAATCCCCCTCATGATTCATTATCACCTCCTCCTCCAAATGAAAATCCCACCATCCCATCATCTCCATCTCATGACCCTTCATCTCCATCTAACCCAGCTATCCCAACACCACTTTTATATCCCCTTGGTACTCTTACATGCATCCATGGTGGTTTTCTTGTAGAAGAAGAACAAAGAATATACACCACCCATCCTCCTCAACCTAATAATGGACTCACATCATGTTTCCAAAATAATAAGCACTCTACAATAAATCAAATGCTCAAGATCATGAACTATCAAGGAAAAGGTTTAGGCCTTCATGAGAAAGGTATTTTAGAGCCCATTTGTGTCAAAGAAAATCCATGTGCACAAGGTCTTGGATATATATCTCGAGACTCACAATCCAAAAATGTTGGTACCACCTTTGCACATCCTAAGCGAGCCTCTTCCAAAAGAATAATAGGCTCTTCCCATCACTCCACTAAACCATTTGTAACCATCCCCCCTCCACAATAATATCACCTCAAAACAACCATCTATATTCCTCCTTCATTCTCCAAATCCATTTTGGGTCCTTATGTCCCTCTATCCTTCGTCACCCATCCTTTATCCACTGATTCTATTTTGGGTCCTTATATCCCTCCATCCACCATCACACATCCTCCATATACTAAGTCCATTTTAGGACCTTATATCTAATAATCAAATCCTCCATTCCATCTTACTCATCCCCTCATCCATAAATCACCTATCCATATCACCTATCATAAACATCCCACTCTCATGTTCCCTAATCAAGATCAACAAAGACACATACCTACACATCCTCCATCCATACATCATCTCCAAAATAATACCTCTACCATTCCATTCATGTTTCCTCCATCTCATCCATCTCCTCACACCCATCCCATTGCTATTAAAAGCACTTTGGATGCCAGAGTGAAAATGCACAAATCCAAACATCCACATGAATCTAAATATCCCCATGTCCCCTCAAAGAGACATGAGACAAAAAATGAAAAGCCAATCCCAAATCTAAATCAATCCCAATGGCCACAAAGGCCCACCAAAGAAAAAATAAAAACCATGTGGATCCCAAAGAAAAAAGATGCAGGGGATTCAAATGAAGCATCCATAACAACATTCAAAAGTGCTAATCCAACAACAAATCATTTGCATCCTCCATCTCCTAAATCTATTTTGGGTCCTGATATCCCAAAATTCACTATCCCAACTCCACCATCCCAACATTTTCCATCCAATAATCCTCCTATCATTCCACATCGCCCACCATATGTGCCAATGTTGATCCTAAAAAATCCTCTAACAAAACATCCACTCCATCATTCTACGCATACAGTTTCCAACATCCCATCCATTATCCCACATGAAATCCCTTTAATCCATTCTCTCATATAATCCATCCATCCTAATCAGGTTGTACCAACATCCAATAATCACTTCACACATGGGCTCTTATTTCCTCATATGAAACTTGATGTTTGAGTCCTTTAGCTATTCCCTTATCATATATCTTCCAAATCCATTTATCCACATCCCTATTATCATCTATCTCTATTCGTATACTATCCAAAAAATCCAAAAAAGTAAAAAAAAATACAATAATAATAAAGAGAAAACAATTCGTCTAATGGCGAAAACTTTGCAAACAAATGCCTTGGATAAGTACTATGATGAAAACCTAGCAAAAAGTGTCATGTGTAGATCCCTCATCCCTTTTCTTTAACACTTGGGGGAAACCTGATGTTATGCATCCCCTTCCTCCATCTCTTCCATCCAACCTATGCCCCTATCCTACCTATCATATCCCATTTATCCCACTCCATCCATCTTCCTTGTGATATTGATAAATACAAAGGAGAATTTATATACATTCTTTGGAAACCTCTTGGCATACATCCCCTCAATCCATACACTATCGTATTCCTTATCCCCCCTATCTACATTTTTTATCCATGCATCCTATCCACATCCATCTACCTTCCTTATCCATGCATCCTATCCCAATCCATCTACCTTCCTTTTCCACCCATCATGCTACAATCCATCTCCTTTCCTTTTTAACACATTCTCCTATTTTCCATCCCTCTTGCCTCATTATACATTACATATCTGGAGTGGGGCATATTTTTGCTTTGTAACATAGTCCTTGGAGGCATCCTTCATCCATCCAAACAATCCCTTCCATCTTCTAAATCCTCATCTTCCCATCCATCCATCCACTAATCCTTTTCCATCTTCTTATTCTTATCTTCCCATCCATCCATCCAACAATCCCTTCCATCTTCCAAATCCTTATCTTCCCATCCATCCATCCCCTAATCCCTACCCATCCATCCAAAAATCCTTTTCATCTCCCCATCCTTATCTTCCCATCCATTCATCCTATCATTCTCCACCTCTTTATCTCCCTCTTCATCCATCCTAGCCCCTTTCCATCTTCCCATCTTTATCTATCTGTCAATGCAATCCCTCAAACCATCTCATCCTCATTCCATTTTATAATCCCTTGTCATTGGTATCTAGCTATAGGCTACCCCCATGCCATCCAATGCCATCTATCTCACCATCATCACTCCCAACTCTTTCACACATCTTCCCAATCTCCTATCACTTTTCATCACTCATCTATCCATTGTATCATCCTCCCAATTCATATTTTGATGATTTGGATAACTCTCCCATTCATGAGCTTCACATGATCACCATCATCCTATCCACACAGTCCATCCTATCCTCATATCGGCTCCATCATTGCATCTACTGATCATGGTCATCTCATAATCCCTTATCCATTATCTACCATTAGTCTTTTGTCAAAATATGTTGCCTCTATGCTTTCACGTAGGCAAGGCCATCTTTGATGAGCCCCCAAGGCTTTTGTCCATCTATTTGTGTCAGTCCCTATCATTGGTCTGAGTCTTCATCATCCTCTTTCCGCTTTTATCCATGGTCTATCGTCAGTATTTTATCAAACTACGAGGTCTTTACACTTTCACATAGGTAAGGCTAATCTTTAATCATCCCTCAAGACCCTAGGTCTATCCTAGTTTTGTGTCATTTTGTCAAGAGTGTCCCTATCCAGCTGGTTCCTAACAGCAAAATCCATTGGTAACTTAAGGTTCAATTCATTTTGAGTATCCTAAGTCATGTTGATCAAACAATCTACACCCATTTATCTTTGGTCTTAGCA